>VZSJ01000845.1:810337-831728 GCA_013398405.1 Pheucticus melanocephalus
CCCTCTAATATGCCTGCAAAAATTCCACCTGATCTCTGTTCTATCTTTGGCTGTAAGCAGTTCTGCAGGAAATAACCACACTAAAAAAAAACACAAAACAAAAAACCCTGCCAAAACTCTGTAGTTTTCCATTTCAGCTTTGAAACAACCTAAACCTGCAGTGGACAGAGCAAACCTTTACCTGTTCAAAACAGCCAGGAATAAAGCCATAATTGATTCTTGTCATAGAGAGGAAAAACACAGATAGCATTTTTAACTATGTTTTGAGGTGACTGCATGTATTCACATAGTCCAACAGCAAACAGATGTTTCTCCACAGAAGCCTGGACTGCAAGTGTATGAAAAACCAAAAAATGCTGAAAGAATGCAGCTGACCTTCTCTTAGGGCACAGTAATGACCATACAGTCACAGCCAAGAGAAATGTAGCCCAACTACAAAAACATTAAGATATGTACACTTGGGGAAAAACCAGGATACGAGATACTTGGTAAGGACTAGCAAAATATGGAATCAGCATTTTATAACAGTGAAGTCTTTGATGAAGAAAACTTCAGAGTTGCATAGTACATTTCTCACTTGTTTTACTTACTTTACTGGCTATTAAGTCACACTTCCCACAGCAGGGTAGAGGATAGGCCAGCAGAGACAGAACTGCAAAAACTACAAAAGCCATACCTAAACTTCCATGAGGCCAATATGGGACCCTAAATAAAGCTCCCCTGCCCTCATTTCACCAGGCTACTTTCTATGGTAAAACACTAATGTAGCTTTTAAAATTTAAAAGCAGAAACACCCACACCCAAGCCTGTTACAACCAAGATAACTTCCTACAGAGCTGCTAACACAGAGCCAGCCCTAAGCAAGGCTGTTGGGTGAACAAAGGAAAGACTCTGATGTGCCACAGCAAGGTGGAATGAGACATGAAAACCTCTCACCAGCTCATCAAAGCCTCTGCAGGTTATCAGCTTCCCTAAGCGAGAAATGCCCTAAATGTCATCTGAAATCATTAAAAACCACGGGTTTTAAGCTCCCCTGACTGGTAACTGGGGCATGGGAGGAATATGATAGAAGCCCTTCCCTCTAGCCAATTATAATCTGAACCCTGCCTCTGATGCACTGTAGTCCAAGAGATAATTTTTTCCCTATTAACAACTCTCAAAGTGATTGACATATACATGACAATAATCATTAAAAAGTTATCTTAATTTGAAATACACTTTTCATTTGGTATATCTATAGGATGAGATGATCACAGCTTTACCAATTAGTGGCCACATGTCAAAATGGGCTTTCTGTAACCAGACTTGTAAACAGAACAGAATCCCAAGGACACCCTCGTGTATCAAATCTATACCACTACCACAAATACCCACAATAAAATAGGCTATTTGTTGTGCATGAAAACAAAAACAAAACTAAACAGATTTACAGCAAGAAACATTGGCTTTGCAAACCAATGAAAATACAAGGAGATGCGAGAACTGTTGCTG
The DNA here is from genome assembly GCA_013398405.1 of Pheucticus melanocephalus. Lineage (NCBI taxonomy): Eukaryota > Metazoa > Chordata > Aves > Passeriformes > Cardinalidae > Pheucticus > Pheucticus melanocephalus. The sequence goes on from VZSJ01000845.1 coordinate 811,829, forward strand.
TGAACATGCAATTTCCATAAGCGATACCCGTTAGATCAAGTATTGACTTGTATTGTGCTGGAAAAGCTGGAATTACAGCATAAAGCTGTTCTGCATGGCAAGCTTCTGAAGGCAATAATCTTCCTGTATTATACATGAAGTTCTCTTTCAGTATAGCCATTCTGAGCAGGGTTTTGAAGATCAAGGGGGTTTTTAGTTAGCTCCTTTCTCCTACTGCCAATGTGATCCAGCTGCTGCTCCCTTCCCATGGCTGCTACAGCAACTGTGAAAAAAAGATGTGGCAATAACACAAACTCCCTAAATATTTTTTTGCTTTCTGTCTCGACAACTGCCAGGAGTGCAATGTCTAATCTTGGCATTTACAATAAATTCTTTTCCAAGCTTCCCTTTTTGGTAAGGTATTTGCTATCTAAGGCTTCTAGATATCCCTGCTCACATATCAAAAAAATTTCTAAAACTGCTGCAAGCCCATTTGTCTCCTCTCTTATTTCTACAAAAATCTCCCTGTACAAACCAGAAAAACCCAAGTTTTGGAGTTTTTCCTTGAGCACACATACCTCATCTTTTTAGAGTGATAGAATTTTTGGAGCCTCATCTGAAGGATAATTGAATTGACTGAAAATGACAAGTCAAGTACTAAATAAATCAAATAAATTCCAATACTCCAAAACTTAAGTCCTGTATGACCCTCTCAATTTTGTATCAGCAAATCCTCTGAATTCAGACAGGTACAGTTCAAATTTAGACAAAATATGGGACACAGAGGTATCAAAACGATTTCTAGCACCCATTTGTTACAAAAATCCCACAAAAATACTAGGTCAATTCTAAGATGTTGCACGCTTCCCCCCGCATTCTCCTACAAAGAAATGGTATGGATTTTACAAATCAAGTACAAACTGCTCATTTTTCATGGTGCATAGAAATGGAAAAAATATATGACTGCTTTGATTTTTAATTAAAAGCTGAACAGCCATAACAATACCTCTGTTCTCGCACAATTCAGCTATTCACTAGATTTCCTACCCAATGGAATTAGATTCAATTTGCATTATTGTGCTCAATTTCCTTTAGGAAAGTTCCTACATCGCCTGTCATTTCTCTGGAAGCAACACATATTTAACTATGTATGTAACTAGCAAAACTTCAGAGCTGCTTCCCCTGTTCTACATCAATGATTTAACAGGAACAAAAAGAAGTCATATTAGGCCTTGCAACAAAAATGCCTTTTTTTTTTTCCAAAGTTAGCACTATACAACATACGGCTAGGACCAGCTATTAACCAATTATTTCAATTGGTGTGCTGGAATGTTGAACAGATATCCACTAACCCCTTAAGCAGGCAATTAAAATCCACATGCCAAATCAAACAGCACTGATGTTTGGCAACTGTATCAATACCATTACAATAACAATTCCCCCTATGTATTCAATATGTATGCGCACAGACTTTCTAACTTGGACGCTGATAAAAGTTCATGGTTTTACATGTTCCAAATTTTCAAGCATTCAAAAAGTGTTTGGAAAAAGCTATAGGGGTAAAATATCCATCCAGTTCCCTTAAGCACAAAATAAATATTCTTTGATCCAAGTTGTCCTTAACTTACACACCACTAGGAAAGTAACCGTGTGCTATTTCATGCTTACCTTCTCCAATAAAGAATAAAGGAGAAAATGAGCCCACATACAGGACAGCACAAAGAGTACTAATTTGATTCCACATAACTATTAAAATTTCTAACTCTTGACATGGGTACATTCCACAGCAACTACAGCCTCTGCTGTCCAAGTCCTCCAGCACTGGAGTCCACTGCTGTGTTATGCTCTCCTAGAACTCCAAGCTGGCCTGGGCTAGAGCTGAATTTTTCCTAAAACAAGTTACCAAAAACAATCCAGGGGTTGCTAAACCCAAAAATCTAGGTTTCGTCAAAGCATGTGTTATTGTAAGTCAGCTAAGAAAAGAGAATCCACTGAGAAGAGAACACAAAAAAAGACAGAGCCTTTTCCCTGCCCACTGGTTCCCTGCCAGTGAATCCTTTTGGGCTCAGCAGGTTTGTCACTCTGTAGATTAATTTAGCTGCTTCTTTTACTTATGGAGTCTCTGGGGGTTTTCTCTTCACTGCTCCTTCCATCACTTCATGGGAGCTGTGCCTTTCTGCAGCACTTGCCAGGAGTCCTGCTGTCTCTGGGAACCCTTCTCAAAAGGAAAATTCCTGTACTCCCAGGAAAGGAGCTGCTGCCCATCTCCCACTTAGCACCTGTGATCCACACACTCTCTTGACAAGGATTGCAGGCATGCAACAAAGTGAGATGGGAAGAAAGCAGTCTGTCAAGTCACAGCCACCACGCCAGCCTGCTCAGTTCTGCTGTTAAAGCTCAACTACAGGAATTTAAACACTACCTCTGACACTACATCAAAATCCACACAGTGGGGAATGAAATGAACCACTACACAAAAAACTGATAAGATTTCTATTTCATCAATCTCCTAGATACTTTTAAAAGATCATAGCTGAGCTGTCAACCTTACAATAATGGGAAGACACAAAAATATGAAGAATTCAATGCTACAGAGAGTTATGATTAGAGTCCAATACAATGCATTGGTGAAGGCAAAATATTTCTGAGTACAGCCTGAAACCATAAATAATAAATAGTTAAACTATCAGTAAGTCAAAGGCCAAACCTTGTTTCTAATATGGCTTATTACAAAAAGAAAAAGCACAAACTACATCCACACCTGTCACAAGCCTAAGAAATGGCTCTTTTCTAAATACTTCCACAGGAAGTTACTGAGCTTTGAACAACATGAAAAATCAAGAAGCACAAATAAAAGAGATGCTTCCTATTAAAGACATTTCCTAAGAAGGAAGAAGTTTCTGCAATGCCAATAAGTGACCAGTTAAAGTGTTCTGGGAGCTTATCTCTTAGACCCTTAGATCAACATCACACTTGAGAAAAAAAAGCAGTGAAGGAGACTGTTCCAGATGGAACAGGCAACAACACATCAGAATGCTAAACTAGGAAGGCAGAGCATTTCTAAATTTCATGACCAAAATTACCTGCTGCACCTGTCACAGGCCATTAAATTTCATCTAGGCAGGATTTCCACCTTTGAAAAGCTATAGCAAAAATTTACATTTTCAATTTCAATGTCTCAATGGATGGCTACAATGTTTTCCCAAATGGTAGCTTGTCCAAAAGATGAATCATCTTCATTGTCAAAAACATATGCCTCACCTCCAAAACAAGTTATTAAGCATCTGTTTTAGTGATTGATACTTGTTATGTGTCTCCCTGCAAAAGAACACAAGCATCACTACCTGCTGTTTTCCTATACAGTAAAGGCATTTGTAATTGCTCTTTCTGAACAGCATTAAGTCTCTAATTGTCAATCTTCTGCACATTTTTATAGCTCTTTTCTACAGTCATACAACTGTATGTTCTGAAGAACTTTGTAAGCAGGCATCATGGTCATGGCTGTATTTTAAAACCCAACTTCATTATGATAGAGACAAAGCAAAAATCACCTACTCCATTTCCATTTACCTAATTTTCTCTCCCATCCTTCCCCATCTCTCACTAATAGAGAACAATGATGCACCTCCAGCTGAGACTCACAGGTGTCACAGAGGGCAGTCTCCTTACAGATCCATTATTTCAGACATCAGTGACTGAAAAGACCACAAAACTGTAATTCGGAGAGACACCAACATACTCTGATGTGTGTGGGTATCTCACATTCATTTATATGGGCCTGAAAAGGCCCCAGATCTTCTGGAGGACAGTAAACCACACAACTGCTCACAAACACAGGTTAAGAAATAGCTGCCCTGAGACCTCTGGGACAGGAACAGCTATCTTCTGCATGCCATCACAGTCAGGGTACCATCTCCTGGAACCCACCTGTTTCATTTAAAACCTCTTACGTAACGTTGAAAGAAACAGAAACTGTTTTTTGAGAGAAGCAAGCTGTGCATTAAATGTAAGTCAAATTCCTTGGCTTCCAATATTGTCAAATATGCCACAGTATACTGTCAGACACAAAGTGGCTGTAGTATATTCCTGCTTAGCAGAAAATCTTCATGCCTTTGTATCAGAAAACTACGTCCACTCCTCTGGTTAAAAAAACAAGAGGAACATTTTGGAACACAAACTCCCTTTTTCATAATGTTGGCAGGACACAAAGATCTTGCAGCTAAACAGCATGAAACATGCCACCTAGGAGGCTACAAATAAAACTTTTTTAATGGAAGCAGCTGCCAAGATTAGTTCACCTGGATGATGCTGGACCCTATTAAACTTCATTCAAGTGAGTCACAGAAGATCATGTATCTTCTATCAAAACAAAACCAGACATACTGTGACTGCAGCCTTCATGCTGCTAGTTTCTTTGAACAGCAGGGATAGTGCTAATCCTAGTGAGCCATGGAAGTACACTCCTGAAGCAGCACTGCTTGGCTTCTCCTCTCCTTCCACTATTCCCAGTTCCTTCTCAGAACACCTTGAAAGAGATAAAAGCTCCTAGGTTTGGAAGCACAACGTTTCTCAGAATGTAGAAGTCTCAGAAGAGTATTTCCATAGCTATTATTAAAGTCCCAGTGTATATCAAGAGGAAGAACAACTGATGAGCCTGAAGAATTGCGATACAGGGCTCTTAAAATAAACTTTGTGTCACATGGAGCTGTTCCACTTTGTATTGACACCCTGTACATTTTCAGCTCCAACTTGGCCTCTAGCAACTGTAACCACACAAGAAAACCTTTTGACTAAACCTTGAACCAGTATAGAAACACAAGAAGAGAAACTGGATTAGCAGTCTTTTTTTTATTGCCACCATGTTTCATAATGCATGGAGTTTTTGTGATGCTGAGTACACATCCTTGAGAAAGAAAGGAACTGTTTTACATGTGTCCTCTTAATTGCCTCTAACAGGGGTATTTCCCAACACAGCAGCATGGACTTTCTAAGTGTATGTTGGGCAAGCCCTTTTTGTACACTTAAGTTCCTGACAAGCCATGCCTGAAAAAATTGCTTAATAAGGTACTCCTGAAATTTTAATTCTGCCTTCTCTTTACCACAATAAAAAGAAAAAGCTCATCCTTTATTTCCCTAAGTATGATTATCTCCAGCAGCTGTGAAGGGGAAGACAAGAAATTTGGGAGACTCAGATGCCAAATTTAAGTGACTTTAACTACTGCAGTTACAGCAACACTTATTTAGCAATTACTCTGATAAGAGAGGATCAGTAAATAAACAGATTTGTTCATGCTCCTGCTAACATTCCTACTACTACATGGAAAGAGATCTATGATAAGGAGCAGAAATAAAGCACTAAGTGGTGTCTCCTCTAGGTGAGGCCAAACCCCAGAAAATACATCAGTAGTAACACAGTATAGATACTAAGTTAGCATGGGTATTTGGAAGACATGTATTTTTTCAGCTTCTCCTGAGCACTCTTTATTCACTTGGAAGGAAAACCAAATGAGCTACCTTTTTTAATGCCATCCTTACCAAAACTCTGTGAGGCATCACTGTGGGAGGGTGATCAGGGTCCATACTGTGCAGCAGCAGTCTCCCGTTACCTTGTCTTGCCCAAATTTACACCTTTGCTACACAGGATACATTTGAAGCCTGTCAGATATTAATTTTTTTTCCCCATAGAAATAGAAAGGGCTATTACTGTTAAAAAAAAAACAGGACAAAGCACTATTGCCCTTTTCTGTTACATGCCAGTATGTTTTTGCCAGACTTATTGCACAGCAAGACAAGTGCCCCTTTTGCACAAGCGGCGAGGGACAACCAATCACTCACTCTTTGTAAGCAAGGCAACTTTCTAAAGTCTCAAAAAAAATTTGTTAAAAACCATCCTATTCTTTCCTCAACTGTCCGGGAAGATTGACAATGAAGACTGGTTAAAAAAATTGGCACTTTACCATGAAAAAAAACCTCATAGAACTTGTAGGAAAAGCAGCTTGGGGCTGTCACATTCCAAATGCAGACACAGTCATATCCAGGAAAAATGCCAGCCATACCAAGACACCACAGAAAATGACTAAGGAGTATTTCCAAACAATATTCATTGCAATTTCCAAACAATTCATGCTTCGTACTTGAGTCAGATCTAATATCAGAAACAACAGAAACATCTGCAGAAAGCATCAGGTACAAATAAAGGCAAAATGAAAGAGTTATTTTCATAATCCTTAGCTAATTTTTGGCTAAGTCACTACTTGGCAGATAATAGTAGCCAGCATTCCCTAAGTTTTAAAAACAAGGAAGTATTGGTAAACCAAAGCACACTAAACAATGGCATGGCAATGCCATGCGCACTAGAAAACTGCATGCCTTATGCCACTCCATTGCTTCACTGGGTAATAAAATGTTGTGTTAACTACTTGATCAAAAAATGTATCACAATGTTAGCACGAAGTCAAAGTCTGGAGCATCAATCTACCAAAAGGTATAGTTACGAAAATGCAGTAGGAACATTGCATAATCCTCTTTCCATGCACTGGGTTTGTTACCTCTTCAAAAATCAGAGAAATTCTAAAGAGTCTTGTAAACTTAAATCAAGCAGAGATTGCATATTCCATCATCCATCTGTTGCTCTAGCTCTTGCTCTAAATGTAATAGTTCAACTATGTCTTTCTTTCACACACAGAAAGAAAGATTTTGCCAAAGGTCATCCTAAACTGGATGGATAAATTTTAGCTAAAGCATGACCCTGCACATTTCAGATTTCTACTTTTTAAACTTTAAGAGAGAACACTTTATATTTTGCATATAAAACACTATTATATTCATTATTGCTACATGGCTCTGACATCTATTCTGCAAACAATCTACTGTCTGTTCCACAATTTATTTCCCATAAACCAAAAGTTTAGAGTTGATAAACTCCCACCATAGGCACAAAACATATTTCATACCCACATTCTCTTTCTGATCTCCCCAACAAGATTGCTTATTTAGCTACCTCACAACTATTTGAGAAGGGAGAAATCCCTTCTGGATGCAAACAGCCTAGTCTTACATAGGATTTTATCAGACCACAATTACAAGAGGATACAAGTACCTTGCAACAGAGTTTTAGTTGTCTCTCATAACAGTGAGATACAGAGCATCAAAAGAACCAGGAATGCACTTGCAAATTCAGAATAAGATCTAAAAACAAACCCTGCTTCCTAGGACCACAGCAGTGTTTAACTCCTAAACTCTATAATTAGCTTTATAAAATGGAACAAGGAATTTGAAGCAGATTCCCACCCTGTACTGAACTAATGTACATCAAGTTAAGAACCTTATTCAGTTCCATTGAATTCAAACTGTGAGCGAAGTTCATGCTACAATTCACCTTTCTGGCAGCTCTGGAAGTCTAAATGAGGGTCCTACTTGACCTGAATACTTTATTAAGACACTACTAAGCTGAAACATTCTTGGGAAAACTGCACAGAGTGCACATGTGCATCAAGATATGAATATGTCTGTTGTGGAAAATATCTTTTCAAGTAGTGTATAATAAAACTTTTATTACAATAAAGATGAAAACTTGGCATTTATAATTACTGTGTCAATACATTCCTGTAAAACAGAACTCCAGCTTTGTGATGAACAAATCAATTCAAGCATCACAGATGATAATTGGTAAACACAAGGAGTTTCAGACACACTAAGAGTACTTACTGTCAAGATGCTACTGCTTAATGAATACAATCTCACAAAACCTATTTGTGAAGTCTGTGTTTTGAATAATGCACAATTTGGTTGTAGAGAGAACAGTTCTTAAAACTTAACCCTTTAAACAGAAGTAAGTACAGCACTTAACAAGCAGTTCAAAGATTAGAACTGCCTCTATTCACAGAGCAACACAATGTGTACTAGTGACTGAGTTTCACAAGCCTATCTCCTAGGAGAAAAACCTCATTTTAGAATGGTTTAGGACTTTGTTGCATATGTAGATACTTCATGATTATTAGACTTTCCATATAAAAGTTATGTCATCTTCTCAAAATCCAGCATCAGACAAAAGCAGCTGTTCAAAGTTCAGATCTCTTCAAGAAACAGCTCTGAAACCTGCAGGGGTAAACTCAGTACTTGGGTATTTTCCAGGATTCCTTTCCTCCAGCAGTACTCCAGACAGCATTCTTCTTTTACCAAATCAGCAGTAAATATGACAACATAAGCTCTCCAGGAGCTATGAATGTTGCATGTCAAATTAGACAAGTGTCTTTTCCTACTGTTATCCTCTATGAATCCACCTTCACTCCACTATGGATTTTGCTCTCAAATCTCCCCTCCACAACTCCCTGACCCATTTACTTGGGAGCAACACGTGATTCACTGTCCCAAGTAGCTGTCAATTTGCTCCACAGTGAGGGTCCAATATTTTAACAACTGCTGGGCTGAAATGTATTTTTTTATCCTATATTCTTAACTGGATGCACGTGCAGCAGTTAAATAGAAATAATTTTTTAGATATTAGAGAAATGTACCGTATTTGAATATGAAAATGTATTTGCTAATAAACTGTGTTTTCTTTAAGATTTTTCTGAACTTAGAAACAGATGATAATCTAATATTAGAAAAATATTAGAATTACTAAATGTTATAATCCACAAAAAAAAAAACCTACTAAACTCCACACACTAAAGAACTAAAAGCAAATCACTCGCTGCTTGTCAGGCATAACCTGTCAAGATATTAGCTCTCATTTTGAAGGCTTGCATTTGCTCAATGGCTGACCTGCACATTGCAGAGCCTTAGCACGAGAAATGGCTTTTAGGCTCAGCTGCTTTCTAAGTGCCATCCATCATCAGGAAAAAGAGATTATTCCCTTTACAGTCGGCTACTTTGCCAAATTCTTCTGGCTCTGATCCATCAGTCACACCCACGGCACCCTGGGGAAAAGCAAACCCTAGCTGTGTATCACTCTGCGACTGCTGAAGTGCAGAATGAACAGCAATTAGCATTTGATGCCATTTATGAGGAAAGTGAGGTGAGAAGACAGCTCTATCATTTTCCAGCCCCACTGCATCAGCCAGCAGCTCACAGGGGCACAGAGAGGCAGGCTGGGAACTTAAACTGGAGGGGGCAGAGCTGGAATATCCCATGGTTTGCATGACAGAACCATAAACAAACCCACATGCAGCAAGGGGCCCTTTGGAAGAGGCCCTTCTAAAAATACATGCACACACATTGTCACTGATGCAAAACACCAGGAGGGTTACTGCTTGCTGAACCAGAAGATGGTCCAGAAAGGCTCTTTTGCTTTCCAGTAAGGTTTCCTCCCCACAATTTGTTTATACTGAAGAATTATAAACAAGATTCCCTTTCAAATCAAAACATCCGCCCTTTCATTCACAGCACAATGAACACACTGCAGAACAGATTTATCTGCAATGGCAAAACAAACCCCAAATCCCTCCAAAGGCAGCCTTCGCCTGCCTCTTTTGCCCTAAAGACTCTGCAGAAGGGTGTGCCAGGTTAAGCCTTCACCCACAGGGTCCTGTGAGCACAGCTCATTGCAGAGCTACAAAGCCACCAACACAGCAGGTTTTTGCAGTCAACAGGCATTAAAACAGATGCATCCCAAGGGTTCTAGTTCCTTCCCCTCCAAGAAAAGGGAGAACAAGAAAGAGGTCAGGACTATCAGCCCACTGTTCAAATCTGGGCCAGAAAATTGGACTTTTAGAATAGCCTTTGCCTTTCCTAACTGGACATCTAAGAGGATAAGGAAGAAGAATATAGTCATCACTTCTCTGTTCATGGTGTGTGTACAAAAGAGTGCAGTCACCTTCTGAGGAAAGGCACAGCCAGCTGGGTTCAGTTCTCTCCCTCCCTTCAAATCCCAACTTCATTCTTGTAGCGACCAGCATGCAAACAGTTTCACAGTAAGTTAAGGATGACCAGATCTCTTTGGGTCTCTTTGCACTTTCACTGCAATCTGTCTGAGTAACACACACCATTAACCTGCTAAGTGAAAACCCAGCAGGAGAAACTTGAAAATATTATTCATAAATTGAGCAATGTTTCAAAATGTTCTACCATTGGAAACACAAATCTGAACTTGTGTTCCTCCTTTAAAAAATATATGCCCAAACCACATCTCAAAGACATTTCCAACTTAAAATGTTACTACTCTTTACTGCCACATTTAAACCTACTGTGCCAGCAGAAAACAGAAGTCACAAGTTCAAAAGACTCGAGACCCTGACACAACACACTTTGAAACTAAAGCTGCCACTAAAAATACAATGTCCTCTATTTCAGCGTCAAACAGCAAAAAGCAACTAAAGCAGCACTGTGGGTTTGGGTTTCATGAGGAGGAAGGGATGGCACTTAATCCCTCCTAACAGCCAAAGCAAGGTGTTTTCAGCACCAAATTTCTTATCTGAAAGTCAGGCAGTGAACAAGAAATCAGCTTGAAAACCCAGAAATCATACATCCTAGCATGGCCCATCAGCCTCCCCTGCTCACTGATAAATGAGAGGGAACACTCCACGCTCCACCAGCCCTACACCAGCTGCAGCAGCAGCCACTGCCAAGGCTGGGCTTGCAGGAGGAGCCCAAGGCACTGAAGGACTCCTGTGCAGCTGCTCTGAGAGAACCTTTCTCCAAGCAGCAGGTGCAATCAGCACCAAAAACCTGCAGCCAGGGCAAACAGGCAGCATTGAACTGGCCCTTTCTCTGGAGTCCCCATATGTGACCCCAAACCTTCCCCTTGTCTACAGCTAGGGCCACTTTGTGACCAACAATGTCCTCTTGCCCGCTGCACAAAGGGTGGTAGCACCAGATCAGTACATCATGGATTTCTTCATTCCTATCCTTTCTTTAAATGAAAAGTTCAGCAGCTCCCACACAAAGTGGACTTTTTTTTTGCCCAATGCCTTCCTGAGACCTGTGTGGCTCCACCAGCAGTGTCTTTGTGTCTTTCCTCCTTTAACCATGGTGAAAAATTGATCAGGACACCACAAAGAGCTTTCCCCTCCCCACAACAGGTAGATGCCCCGTGCATCTTGTGAATCTTGACAAATTTCAGAGGAAAAATGACTCAACCTCTTTCTTAATCCCAGACAAACTGCTTCCCTGGTAGCTGTGCTGCAGTTTTTGGCAATTCCCAGGTAGTAAAGAGGAAGTAAACAAGCTGAGGGGAAGCAAAGACCTGGAAATCTCAAATGTAATAAAGAAGGGGATGTTGTCTGCCTGGCTGTTGCTAACTAGGAACCAAACCTCAATCCAGCCAGTTTTGACATTTTTTCCTACCAAGAAGACCTATTTCATTTATAGAAAACTAGTTGCCTTTGAATTGATGACAAACTGCAAAAAAAAAGCTAAGTTAAATTAACAAGTTATAGCAGAGAGTGCATTAACATTTCTGACAAAAATCCCTATACTCAAAGCCTTCCCCAAGCTGAGCAGACTCCATGTTAATTTAATTGCTTTCAAGTAATTAAATTCCACATTAAGTGGGGCTAATCTACGCTGTTTCAGCCTAATTACTGTCTCAGTTCCAAAAGTTGCTGGCTTTTTTTCCCCCAAAAGGGATTAAAATGGAATTTATTCTTTAACATTTTAAGTCTCCAGTTGTCTGTCAGGTCTACTGAATGAAGCCTTGTGGCACAGTTAATACGGACACAGCAGAAAATTCAAGGATAAATCAGTCTTGGTCTGCCTGTATTTATTCAGCATTTTGTTTACTATGCTAATTGAGGCTGTTAGCTAATTACTTCAGTACACTGTTAGTAATTGGTGGTTTTCCTTTGTGAAAACTAAACTAAATTGCCTCTAAATCTAAAGGACAGACATCCATACATGACATTGGAAGGAACACTTAGGTTCTAAACAGGTTATCAACACTCATCCTCCTTGTGCCAAGGAATACTGCCTACTCCAAACTTCGGTACAGTTCAAAAATCATCAGGAGCTGCCATTCTTTAAGCTAGTCAGAGCTTTACTACCTTGTCCTTAAAGATGCTTTAGCACACCTAGACATCCCAAAGGAGGAACATAACTCATGCAAAATTAGATCTGTTACAGTGAAAGCTTATCTTATGGTGAGAGCATCTGGAGGTGTAGAAGGGACTGGAAACTTCCTTTTTCATTCCATACAGGCTCCACTATTTTTTCTCTCACCTTAGCTAAATGCAAGCACCACTTCCTAAAAGCAAAAAATAAAAATCACAGCACTTGCCTTTTTATAAACTTAAGTAACAGATTTTTTTTCCTTTCTAATTTCAACCTAATAAGCATCCAGTATTACTGTGCAAATTAATAGTAAAGACAGATGGGAAGTGGGGAAGACAATAAAGTCTTGCATTAATCCCAAAGGTGGGGTTAAAGATACCAAGACAGAGCTGGAGCTCTGATTAATGCCATTTACAGTATATTTGCCTACCCCTATGGAACCATAAGAGCACACCAGGCTTTGTTCAAGAAATAAATAAATAAACCAACGATTCACAAGGCAGTTTTTCATTAGATATTTGGCATGCTAGTAGGAGTAATCAGGGAATATAGATATAAACAACAGCTTTCTATTCATTCTGTCCCAATAAATACGACCCTGGAAGAGTGCTCACTGTAACTAAATGTATCTAACAATTTTCACAGAGCAAGTACTAAAATTTGAGGCTTTATTCTTAAGCAGAGAGGCAAAAGCCAGAAAAAAAGGCAAGTAAGTGAAGCTCACACAGACTCTTACACAAAGAGTGACTGTCCCATGTGACAAGCACCAGCAGAAAGAGCCCATTTATATTTCTCTGTCTCCAACAATCACAGCTGAAATCTATCTTTAGGAGTCTGATCTGAAGTTCAGAATACTTGCAATATACTGCTGATTCTGCAGAACTCATATTTATGGGTTCTTTATCATGTCTCCCTATTTATGCCGTAGATCAACATAATCTGGTGCCTGGGAACAGCAGGGCAAGGGCTGGAGACAAAAAATTCTGCCTTAAAACCCCACCTCTTTATCAACAAGATTTATCTACATTAAAAACAAGCCCCAAAAAAGGAAAAAAAAAACCACTACAGCCACAAATAAATCCAAAACAACTTGAAAAACACCAGCAACCTCTTTCCATAAGATTTCCATTGAGCTAAGAGCCCAAAGTTCATATTTAGAATATCAGACCATCTAGCTATTTCTGATTTATTTCTCAGAAATATTTTCATCAAGAAACTTCAGCTGCGATGCTTTACAGGTGCCAGAACATCACTTGTTACACAGTGTAACCCCCCACTCTGAGAGCACAGCCCATGCTGTTTACTTCTGCTCAGGACAGAGTATTTGAGTACATTATCCTCTCACCCCAAACTCCTTTATTTCATCACATGCCTTGGATCAAAAATGCAATTATATTCTTCTAACATAAACCATGCAGATTTAAATTCTGCTTCCTCTTGAGAGAAAGCAATTTAAAAGGTTTGTAAGGAAGTCAGATAATAAAAGTATCACAGTTTTATGCTAAGTCATGCTACAACTTCATCAGGAACAAATCCCTACCTAGCTACTTGTGTAAATTCAGCACATAAACTTGTTTGTCAAGTTCTAGAAGGGATTCTCCCTTCCCAGCTCCCCAGAACAGAATCTGTAATTTATACCAGTAACCAAAATCCAACAGCAAATCCTAACCACAGTCCTACTCATTTCAAAATCCATCTGACCTAGCCAGTGACACCGGTTCCTTGTACTAGAATGCAACAACTTGAATGGAAATGAAATCAACAGAACAAATTCAACAGAAGGTCACAAGTGTCATTTTTAAATTACTACACTTCCCCAAGAAACTGACCCAGTAAAAACGCAGATTTGTGTTCTCTCAAAGCAGTGATGACAACCTTACTCTGAAGTCACATCACCCAAAGCACTGACAACTACATCTGCATGCTCTGTGATCTAACCCAGTCTGGCACTGAAATAAAAGTAAAGCAACAGATAAAATAATCAGCCTGTGCAAGTGAGATAAATAATAGTCAAGAAAAGGCACATCAAGGAACCATGAATTAGTAATAAAAGTTGACACAGATATGTGCTGGAAAGAAAGATTTTAACTGCACTCTTCCAGGATAAGGATTAGCTTTCACCATTCCACAATTACTATGGTTTTATGTGCCCTGCAGTGACAACAGAAGCATTCAGATGGCAAAAGGACAGTGGGTGTTTACAGATTTTCCCCTGTGTAAACAGCACACTAAAACCTCCTGTAATATTTCTGTTCCAACAACAAAGAGAAATTAACTTGATTTACATCAGATCACCAATATAAGGGATTAGCTGTTTGTGTTAGTAAGCACATTTATATGATCAAATGTCGATATACAGTAAACCAGAAAAAGTTATTACTGAACCTGATCTAGTGGTTCCTTCCTCTCCACGTGTCTTGCATCTCACCTCGAAGGTATCTGTCAGAAAGTTCAGAAATCACAATCATTAAACTCTCAGTAACTCATAAAATGAATTTTAAGTCTTCAATCCATACTTGCATATATTGCTAATACTTTGGGCATCAAGTTTACATGGCCTAATAATTTATCAAACACGAACCAAGAGATTATTTGAGGTACAAGTGAACCTTTTTAAACACGCAGAAGAAAAATTTGCCAGTGCAAAGGACTAATTAAATCAATGTAAGAATTTTGGGGACATGTGTTCTCTGGGACACACTGTCCCAAGAATTTCCAAGGCTTCTATGAGATCTTATGACTTGAGTGCCTTCTTTGGGCAATTTTACCATGTCTAGTACAGAGGCTTTGTGTATACAAACAGTACAAAGTATTGAATCTTCTCATCAAATGCCCTCTTTCCCAAATATTACACATTAAAATGGAAGTATATATAAGCAGATATATTTCCTCTGAAGTTATCAAAATGAGAAATAAAAGAGAAAGGACAATTTTCAGTGGCCTGAAGAGGTCCATGTTAAAAAAAAAAGAAAGGTGTCAGCATTCCCAGAGAAACTAAAAGCTTTCCAGTGCAAAAAGTGACGTGTTTACCACAGCACTGTGGGCACAGAAAAGCTCAGCAGTCCTTGTTCTATGGGTTTATGTGCCTGGGATAAAGTCTACAGGTAATTTTTCACACTTGTCACAGGAATTTGTTCTCTGCCACCTGAACTCAACATCCAAGAGAAGCCCTTGATCTTTTTCACCCCTAGGAAAAGTCAGTATTTCTGGGATCCAGCCAGTGAAGTTATGCAAAGGCATAACAGTGGCAGTTAATTACTTGCTAATCATACTTTGGTTTCAGGATGAATGCCACCAGAAATACTTCATTTATTCTTTTCATTGATATTCGACATTCATTGTTACAATCACAAAAATTCAATGTCAACAATTCCAGAGGACTGTTTCTAACTGACAAATACTTGAAAAAAAGCTCATTTTTGTGTCTGCAGCCTGAAGAGATCATTCCACAAACCCCATGCTGTTCCAGAGCTGATGTGCAACTGAGAAAGTACAGAATTGAGAGAAGCCATATGGCAAAAGTACAATATTTTGGTGTCAAAACACCCATCACAGCTGAATTCAAACTTATCACATTCTTCACACTTGTGAGACAGGAGATCCAGAGACTGGTCAGAAGAGTGCAATTTTCCTACCCATTTCGATGGACAAGGGTCAATGAATAATTTTTCTTGACAGGAGTGTGACATTTCAAAATTTCCTTTCACCACAGAGCGCTCTGTAGTTTCAGAGCAGACAAAGAGACTGCATATTTCCTTTATACACATAGTTAGGCAATCAAAAGACATTCCAAATCATTTCAGAATTAATAAGGCAAGCTTTAGGTAAGCATCAGCACAATTTAATTTCCAGGCTCACTTATGCTTAAAGAGTTCTGAAATTTGAATATGCTCAATATAAAATGTTAAATATTTACATCCCAGTTGACAATGACCTTGTGTTAAATTATTAGGGAACAACACAATAGCTGATGTTTCCACAAGCATGGGTTAGAACTGGATATGCTGGCAAACACAAGTAGATGGATCATTACAGAGCCATAATTAATGACCACTGCCATACACTGGGCCTCCAAACACTGCCTGTCATCAATATCTATTAGCAGAATGCTGCAATATAAACATTTATAAAGCAGACACAATACACCAGCTAAACCACTAATGCATGTAATTGCTAACACAGAGCCATATGCTGAAAATTCATCTCTCTTTACATTTAACTTTTACAACCTAGGCAAATCAGACAACTGTCTAGCCCACAGTCTTCCAAAATTGCTTACTGAATAGAAAACTGTAATCAGCTGCCAGTTCAATTGTTTTTACAACATTCTACATAAAACAAATGAGGTCTGTTGCCCTGACTTGTGAAGGAGCTCCAATAAATGCCAATTATAAGAGCAATTAGGGGATCAAATCTGACATCACAGGTTTCTCTGTAAGATATTAGCTCAATGACTTTTTTATAAGCTAATTAGTCATGGACTCTGAACAAGAAACAGATGATCCAAAAACAATGATTCTGCAAAAGTGTGTGTTGTCAAACCCCATGAGGGTAATAACCCCAGCTTTCCAATAGGAATTATATCTGTGACTGTCAACTCTTTCAACTATATTAACAATAACAACCTAAATTATGAACAAGAACACATGAAGTATTCCAAGCATGATCAGCTTCTGTAAAGCTCCTAAAAAAAAGCCTGGATTTACCAAAATTTCCTTTTTCAGAAGCCATGCTGGTAATCAAATACAAAATAAATCTGCAGGGATTGCACAACAGGAAGAAAGAAGGAATTCCTCCATAATATAGTGAACTTGCTTCTTCCTAAAGGAACAGAGGACACAGCAAGAAGTGGGCACTTCAGTTGAAAATTCCTGTCCCAAAAACACAAGCCTGGCCATCAGCACAATCCAGGAAAAGAAAAGTAGTTTGATTTTCTGAAAGCTGAAGTCCTCTGTTGCAAAATGGCAAAAAGTCTATATGATCATAATTGGGATTCCCTTACATGTAACCATAATGACAGTATGTGATTGTACAATGACACTTTTTCTGTAGGCTATTGCCTTGTTCAGTACACAAAACAGAGACAGGTCACCAAATGAACATCCTGGCTGATGGTCCTTTGCAAAGCTTGGTGCATTATTTGCCACAAAGTGCAGCCTGAAGCCAGAGTACACGCAGAAGAGACAGTTCTCTGGCAGCTCTCACCAGAGCACTTCATGGTCCACAAACTTGAATGTGTTTAAAAAATAGTGTTGCCCTTATTTTAGTCCTTACATTTAGTCAGTGTGGCAACTCAACCTAAGAGAATTGGGGTTTGCAATCTGAAATTATCATCAAGCATTTTGCTGTCTCCTCTACTGAGAGGCTTAAACTCAGCTACACTCAAACTGATTTGCTGCAGGCGCAGTAAAACCTGGCAGAACCTACAGAAACAACCTGCCAAGGAAACATGTGCAAGCCCTCAGGTGTTATTTCCTAAAGAGCTATAAAACGTGGAGTACTTTATGATCAAAGCAGGCTGCTCTTGATTTCAGGTATGAAAGTCAGCACTTGTTCAAATCACAGCCAAGAGCGAGGGGCAGGTATTTCTAATATCAGCAAAAAGCTTCCTACAGCACCTTGACCACTATTAATTAGGAAAAGCAGGGTGGGGTTGGGAATCACATTCCCCAGAATTATATTTGACTGGTTAAATTCCATTTCAGGGCCTCGAGAGGGCAATAAGTTTTCAAGGAAGAAATTCTGTCTTTCTATCCTATACAAGGACAGAAAGACAGAATTTGTGTTTATGTGTGGGAGCACACTGCCTTACACATGCACGCACCTTTTTGGAAAAAAATGCTGCCCCACAGGGAAGCCACTTCAAATCTTTAGGCTACTCCTCACACAGGAACAGCCCAAAGCAAAGCAGGCAACACAGACAGAAGTTTTATATCAAGCCACAGCTTTCCTCAGCCTAACATACAGGCATAACTCTTTTTCCTCATTAAAATTACCACCTAGCTGATATGAAAATTAACCTTAAGGCCTCTCTGAGCATGCTTCTCTAAATAACTTATGACTAAGTTACTCCAGATAGCTTACAACACATCAAATATGCTATGACACAAGTGCTAGAAAGTCTCATAAAACTCTAGCAGTAACAACTGTCAAGAAGCTGCAAAAAGATTCTGACCACGTTCATGTACTAATAACTGATGTGGAGATAGCCAGACATGGCATCAAGAAATACAGTAATACACATGAAATAAGCAGAGAGGCAGCAGTGTATGGGCACAGCATGGAAACTGGATACTTCCATGGGCTGCCTTTCAACACCCCATTTGCGACTGATGCCGTGAGACCCACATGACCTCTGAAACCTCACACTGGTTACAGCCGTGTCTCCAACACCCTCACACTCCTGAATTGCCTTAGGAGTGAAGCATGCTGACATGGCTCTGGAGGTAAACACACAGCATTTCTGGAGTGGAGCTGCTTCTGGTTTGCTTAAACCACAAGCTGATGTGTTCAGTTCTGCCTGCACCCAGGAGTGCAAGTTGATAACCACAAGTATGGGACTGGACTTTTTTTCTTCATTTAGGAGACTCCTTCTTAGAGTCACAAAAGTTGTCATTACATACATATTTATTTTTCCCCACTTCTTTACTCCTGTTAAGGAGTGTGTTGGTAACCATATGATAATGCTGCATTGAGTGTCAGGGTTCAACAAACAGAACTAAACATAAGCACATAAAAAGAAGCACCACACGCACTACTGAAAAATCTTGCAATGACTTACAGATACTAATTGCAGTAGAAGACTTCCATAGAGTAACTATATATTGTCCTACAACCAATTCAAGGAACAACACAAAAACTGAAATTACATTGGCTTTACTATTTCACAAATCAAAATCTTCATTAGACACACCCCATGCACAGCCATCCACATCTACAAAACTACCAACTACTCAGATTTATCTTCACAAAAGCAGCTCCTCTAAATGAATCACAATACCTGAAGAACTGTTAGTCTGCTAATTGAGACTGGACATAGTGACATACTTGCTAGGCAGCATGGAATGATATTTCTCTTACACCTGGATTTTATAGAATAGGACTGCACATTCTGGATTTATAAAAACCAAGGCTTCTTTTTGGGGACTGAATGTTTTTTACTGAGGTTTACAAATATGACAAGTAAAACAGACTACTTATTATAAGTAAGAAATATTTTTTTAAGTAACCAGGATCTCAGTGATGAAGTATTCAGACAATATTAAGCAGAAATATTGAAATGTAAGTAAGAATAGACATTTTACATGAAATTTTTACTGTAATACACAATTCAGCTAGGTGCACTGATAGAAGTTATCTAGAGCCCAAACATTAAATTGTGTGCTCATGTAAGATGTCATATGTAGAGAGACTTAAGAATATTTTCTACTTACAAGCAATAAATATAAATTCAAGCTGTGTCAACAATATAACCAATGGACTAAACAGATGTAGGTGCACGAAGCTTAAAGGAAAAACCTTTACTTCTCTGCCACAAATATCCCACTTTGTATCATAGAAACATCTAATTTGTTCACTTGTGCAGTTTGAGCCAGGAGCTGTCTTTTAATCCTTGTTTCGCCACAAAGAAATCTTCCGTCATATTCTTTGCATTTTTAGTCCAGAGTTCTGTACAATCCCATATATTCTCCTTTCACAGATATCACCACATTCAATATGCATTTTTTGGACTGGAAAAGAAGCAGGACACTAATGACACTTATTTCAAAGTCCAGGACATCAGGGTTAATGTATTCCATTCACTCATATTGCATATAAAACAAACACTTTTATAACTAAAAACCTCCCCCACAACTATGATTACTGCTATGACAGAAGTGACAGATTTTTTTTTTTTGGTTGGATGGTGGTTTTCTCCTACTTGAAAAATGGA
>VZSJ01000845.1:831738-868807 GCA_013398405.1 Pheucticus melanocephalus
GGAACACATATTTTAAGCATATTGTCCCTAACAGTTAGCATAAATCTCCAAAAAGACTTGCTGAAACTTGAGATATTATCACTTCGCATCTTAGTGTCCTGCTTGGTCTTTAGATACAGCAGCATATTTCAGCTAAAATTATACACAAGTCTTGTCTTCAGGACATTTGTATTTCTCATCACAGAAGAGAACAATAATAGGAAAAGCCTCCTTTGTAAAACATATTAAGTATTAAAAAAAAAATCCACAAGAGGCTAAAAATGTCCCATCCATGACATCATCACAATGCAGCAGATGAAAGGAAAACCATTTTGCACAGGACTCATCTTTTCATCCAGAGGAGAACACCAACTCATATTTAAACCCAGGAGGTCTTGGTACATCTTTATCACCTACCATCTACATCAGAAATAGAAATCTGAGTATGTGGAGAACCACAGTGGTCAGAGAAAAAGAGTGTTTGTGAAACATCGTAGAGATGGAAATCGCATACTCATTGTTACAATCACACCTATTCCTTGTTTTCTCCTGAGCAATTCCAGATGGGGATCAGGCACAAAGAAAAAAGGTGGAAATATTCTTTCAGACTTTCAAGTCCTGCTTCCATCAATTAGGTTATCACTAACTTCTGTAAATGAACTGGAAGATGCAGATGGACATGCACATTCAGTTTCAAAAATGTGGTGGAGAAATAGAGGTATAAAAGGAATAACAGAGAATATAAAGGGGGAAAAAAAGGCAGCTAAAACAGTTAACCGAAAAACACATGAAAGCAAAATTTAATGCTTTAAAATTGTATCAAATTGAAATGAATTGTAAGAAGAAAAATCTTTGCAAGCATGGATAAAATAACAAAAATCAAAGAAAAAGCAGCAGAATTACTGTATAGAAGAGGTACAAATCAAACAAGCACAGCTGATGAAGCAACCCAGTGAACAACAAGATCCTGAAATTCTTTCATGCAATAAGAGTAACCTTCAAAGCCTCAAGATGGACATTACTATACTACATAGCTGCTTGCAAGGGGAGAACAGACAGAAGCAGCACACAAGACTGTCTCCTTTAGTTTTTGGTTTCAAAGCACCAAAGTATGCCAAGCCAGAAAAACCCCCAAAAATAAATACAAAAAAAACCTCTGGCAAGTCTGAATCTTGTGCAGATAGAGGAAGGGGTCATTTAGAACATTGCTGAACCAAGAATATTGAAATGACATCTGAACACAACCAAAATATGCAGCTTTAAAGCTGTCCAGACTTCTGAAGGAATATTTGTAAGAAGAAAAATTGGCTGCAGATCCTGGGAGCATATGGAATGCATAGAGGCCACCTACAGCAAACTGAGAATTCCATAGAAAAACAGGTAAGCTATTTGATTGATAGCCCACTGCCAAAAAATCTGGAACACTGAAGAGACATGGGAAAACCAAGGAAATTTACGTATACTGTACATATATTGGCTGTGACAGGCCAATTCTGCTGAAGCACAACCTGAGTAAAAGACTGTTTTCTTGAAACTTTCACTTTAGCCCTCTTCAGTCTGTTTTTTCAGTAGACAATGTGCTAAAATGTGACAAAAATAGAAGATAAAAGAGATGACTGAACCGCATGAGTATGATAAAGAACTCACAATAAAATTCAAAATGTTCTGCACCTATAAGGCCACTCAAAAACAAAGTGCTGGAAAGGCTGCATCCATTATGATAGAGCTTAATGGATTAATTTTCATGACCAAGAAAAAAAAACCTCAACCTTTTATCAGAGACTTTATTACAGGTAACTGTCACTAAAACTCAGCACATTTGAGTGAAAAGTGAGAATTCACTGTTTCAACCACATCATACTTCATTCAGCTTCACGTCTCCTACAGGGACAGTGACATCAATCTCTTTTCTAACAATTCATCAGTTTTTGTGGAATGCATGAAAATTTTATTGGAGGACTCCAACAAGTTCCAAAATCACTGCCAGGAAGAGAAGCAAAAGGAGAAATGGGACTACTCTGCTGCAGCCCCATTCCACTAGAGACCAGCTCAAAAAAACCCAGTTTAAACAGTCTGTCTTCTTTTTCAGGATCAGTCCCTTGAACCCCTGAATCCCCCTCACTTCCAGCACCAGCAACACCATTAACTGAAAAAAAGATCTGCCAAAAGGCAATTAAGTTCTGGCAGGTTGTTCCATGCTATGATAAACCTTACAAAAGTGGAGATTCAAAGGCAAAATTCTGCCTTTAGCAATAGCATATTTTAAATGGGGGTGAGGAGGGGAGGACAGCCACTGGACAAGACAGAGCCACCACACTGTTTGCTGCAACTTCTGTTTCTTTTCTGTTATTAGTTAAAAGATAAGCTGAACTCTGGTGCATTCAAAAGTCAATACATTCCTCATTTTTGAAGAGAGGTGAGAACCCAGAAAAAAAGCTTTGTTTTGTTCTGATAGAGCTCAGCAGGAAAACAAAAGAAACCTTCCTAATACTCACACGTAGGAACCTGAATTCATGACAAAGCCAAATAAACCGGCTACAGCAACAACAAGGT
The DNA here is from genome assembly GCA_013398405.1 of Pheucticus melanocephalus. NCBI lineage: Eukaryota > Metazoa > Chordata > Aves > Passeriformes > Cardinalidae > Pheucticus > Pheucticus melanocephalus. The sequence continues at coordinate 834,271 of VZSJ01000845.1, forward strand.
TTCTGCTTTTCTGCACTACAGCACTGTTCATCCTCACTTGTTAAAGTGGGGTACCTTGAAGAGCACAAAAGTGAAGTGAACACCAGATAGAGACAGTGTCCATGCAGATAAATCTGTTCTGGTTGGGTCAGCAAAGAACTGCACGGCAAGCACTGAGGAAACCAGTGTATGACAAACCAGTGCCTGGGTTTTATGTCTGTTAGGAAAAGCATCTGTATTGCATTTTACTCTGTTGCTCCACAGTCAGACTGAACACGTCTAAATTAACTTGCTCCTCCCACTTCCCAGTTCTTGGTCATACTTGCTCCAGTTTCCATACCAAAAATACCTGAGCCAGTACCCAAAGAAAGGTGCACTAGACAGAAAAAAGGATGGCAGCATATTGAGAAGCGCTTCAACCACCATCTCAGGAGCATCATTTCACTCTAAATGACTTCCACAACTGCAGGGTGAACATCTTAAAACCCTGAGAAGTCAAATAGACATGAGCAGGATTCCTGCATGCACACAAAACAGAACTAATGACCATAAAATTACCATCATGCACAAAGCAATTTCTCACATTTCAGCTCTCACACTAGCCAGTTCTTTGCCATGTATACCAGTTTTCCTAAGATCCACATGCCAGGGCAGACTCAATTGACACGTTTCCAGATAAGTGACAAGATCGGAGCGAGCAGAAAACACTCTCCCCATCCTTCACACTTCCATGGTGTCAGAGGCTCAGAGTACAGTTAATAAGTTGCTTTCTCCAGACATGCTACAAATATATTTGAGTTGAACATCTCTTTGAAGATCTTACCTTGCAAAATGTTCCCAAGTATATTGTGAAACACAAATTTCAGAAGTCCGTCAAGATATGTCAAGATTGCACCAAGTTTGTCAGCTAAGAAGAAATACACTTGATTCTACCTTAGACAAACACTGCCTGGGACTTATATTTGTGTCACGTTCTCCAAATAGCAGCTGAAATAATACACAATTGAATACTGCTGTCTGGGGGGAAAAGTATTTAGACCATAAACAAACAGGATCAAATTAGCCAGAAGTACACGTGCCTTGCAGCAAGAACAAGAAACACAACAGCAAATAACTCACATAAATATTCTTCAAAAGCATCTGGCAAAATTCACCATAATGAATTCAAAATATTCAAGCAATTATTTCCAGCCAACCACTTATTTCCTTCAGAACTGAGATCCTTGGCATTTTATTATTTTCTTTACTGTCAAGGCACATTTCCTCCGTAGTTTGACTTTTTTTTTCTCCTCTGCCATTTGGCTAAGCAACTAAGTAACTTATTCAGTAACTTCCAGACAACCTAGCAAATGAAATTTATTTGGATTAAATAGCAACAGATTATTTCAGTGGTTAAGCAGTCACGGGTGTGCCAGCAACATAACACATCTCAAATATATTCCACTAATCCTATCAAGTATGCTTTTACTTATCTTTCACTAAACATCTATTTTATGGTCCATTTCTTCATACCTTCTAATCATGGCTCATTTCAATGTCAAAAAACCTGAAATCCCAAACTGAAAAGCACACAGAATCACAACAAAGATAATTTTCTGAGTAAGAGGTACATAAGGGACTGCTGTGGAATTACTAGTGTTTACAACTATAAGCATATTTACTGCTTTCCATCCTTTACAGGACAGATTTGTTACAGTTGAAAGCTTTCCCTTCAGGGCCTTTTAGAGAAGCCCATATATCCCACAGATATGGCATAACCCATAAAGTCATCTCAATAAGGCACAACACAACTATTTTCCTGGGGTTTTCTGAGAGTACAAGGGCAAGAGGAAGAAAGGGACATGGAAGGAAGGAAAAGGTGTGCATGCAGGAGAGAAAAACTATACTCTTAATTTAGAGCTGAAAGGACTTAAACTCATCTAAACCAGAAGTCTTTTCCATTCCCCACCTTTTGCTCGCTCAGATTTTGTTTATTTTTCTGACTCATTACTCAAAAATTTCCTAGATCCTAATCAAGTCTAACAATGCTTCAGAGGAAACACAACTCCAAAATGGGAAGGGGGAGAAAGTCTTATTTAGGAATTCTTCATAAGCCATTAAGTTATAAAAACTCAGGATATCCTCCAGGAATGGTAAGAAAAATGCTACATAATAAAGTACAATATCCTTAAGTCATCAAAACATGACTTGGCTCTGAATTCTGGATGTCAAGAGCTTAGACGGTGACTGTTCATTCTTATATTGCACTTCTGTTTGAAGTACCCCAGATTCTTCCAGGAGTGGAGTTTGAAATGAATTTAAGACTCAAACCAAAAGTATCACAGATGAGGAAATCCTGAAACATATCAGTGGTCAGCAAAGATATCAGGACACACAAAATATATGAATCACACAAAGTGTCCCCAAAAGGCCTCTGTTTTTAGAGCGCCTCCAGAAGCAGCAGCTTTCTACTCCATTTTAAATGATCACCTTGGCTGACACAGGCTACACATGATGCACTTCATCAAAGGCCTCATCCATGAGCTCTTGAAAATGATTCACTTCACCCACACAATACCACCTCCCATTTTTATTAGCTCTACATAATTTTCTTATCTGGCTTCAAATAAAATACACAAGCAAATGATGTGACATCTATTTTCATAGTGATTACATTTCTTTCTGTCTATGGAGATTTAAAAATAAAGACTATGTTGTTTTATTTATGAAATTTGAAAATTTAAAAGACAAAACAGACTAATATGAGAATAAAATTCAGATAAAGATATTTTGTAAATGCATTTTAGTTCAACAAAATAACATTTGCTCCTAAGATATCCTTTATCCTGTTAGATTCAACCTTGAGAAAACAAGTCTAAGACTGCAAACTTTTAACTAAAGCATGTCAGTCTTTTATGAGTCTGAGGCTGAGTTTAGAATTTGTGGTGCAAATTGTACATTTTCAAAACAGAGAAGACTGAAAGCTATCAGTTTTACAGGAAACAAGTATGTGAATTAGCATGCACATGCTAGGCTTGCCATCTAATACAAAATGCCCATGTAGGATAATCTTATTTTGTAATAATCTATTTTAATTAGATAGCTACATGAAACAGGGTGCCATGACATATTATTGCTGCTAAGTAGTCACACCCTCTCCTTCTCCTCCTCAGAAAACCCAACAACAGAAGCAGAAATCTAAGCAGACTGACAACTTTACATCTACTGCTGTGGATAATAACCAGCATTTCCATTTCTGTGCAAGACTGGAGAAATACACACCATACAGAACACCAGGCATTAAAGCAGTTCCTCAGAAGTACAGCACACTATCCTTGCCTGCTGTGACACAAATCCTCCTTCCTCACAGCAGCACTGTCACTTGCGCAGTTAAATCATTTTTGCCTTGCCAATCAGTACCAAAGCCAAGCAAACACCTGCTTGTTTCTAAGAGAAATAATCAACAGTGCTGTCAACTGCACTTCAGTCTCCTGACAGATCACTGCAACACCTGTGTAGGCTCTGCCTGCTCTGAGCTTTCCACACTGGCAGATTTGCAGTGGCCACAGCTATCTGATACCACCACAGCCAAAACCAGTAAGAAAAGAGCCACATAGCTCTACTGACAGCTGGGGGTATCACCCATGCAAGCACATCAGTCAGTGTGGCATGGCTGAAAGGCCAGATAATGATTTGGATTCAGGAATTACTCTACATACCACAGAAAATTACTAATACAAAAGCAGTCTAACAGCTTAATAGCTGCATTCAATATCCTCAGCCATAAAGCAAGGGGGATTGGAACCAAGACCTCTGGGAAATGTACTTAATTTTGAAAGAGAAAACAATACACAGCTCATATGCTCTTCTAGATTATCACATTTGCTGTTAATAGCAAAGTGCTTGTGACAAACACATGGGATTGCCATGTCAGTATGGCCAGGTTAAAGCACAACTTGCAGATTCTGCTGTCTTTCAGGACAGAAGCAATAGGCCCTGAGAGAACTTGGCCTGGGAACTAAAGTTCTCGCAGACTGGCTGGTTTCTTAGGTACAATTTCAAACCTATGGGGACTAAACCAGAAACAAAACTCCCCTCACAGAATGGGATGGGAGGGAAGATGGAGAATCACTTTTACAGGCTGGAACGCTTCTAGGCGAGTTCTTTTGGTCTCCAAAGAAACCCAATATGCTTTTAAAAGAATAAAAAGTAGAATTAGCAGTGGAGAGCCCCACTAAAGTAGAAGGGAGCAATTTAACAAGAATATTGACCACTAGCATACTCAAAGTTTTAAATGACTGTGTAAGAAAATGTTACTTTACACATCCCTTCCCCAGTCACAGGCACTGGCCCCTCTCTTATCTTACCACCCTGCAAAGACAAAACCCCTTCCCAAGAAAAACCAGCTACAAACTCCGATTTATAAGAAAATGTATGAAGCACTGCATCAGTAGCTACACATGAGCTGTTTCATCCAGTCAGGTGAAACCTGGAAATTCTCTCTTTTAGGAATGATAGCATTACAAACACTGACGTACCTGCTCAGCAGTGTTGACACACTGCATTTCACACCATAAAACACAGCAGAAGCAAACAATTAAGTGCAATTCCTATATGGCACAGAAAGATTAGGGAATTTGCAACAGCTCCAGCTGCACAACTTGTTGGAAAAGTATTTCTTCCATCCTAAGCCCATTTGCACAACATGATAAATTGAATCTTAATGCAACATGTAACTCACAAAATTAGTAATGCAATTTTTAGGCTGCTTGAATCAAGAAAAAAACTGTCCTTATCTCAGACATTAAAGACCTTTGTGTTTACAAATCCACACTAGGCTCTGCTTTAGAGCTTACACATGTGAAACAGATTAAGGGGCACCACAGTGGGGGTTAATGTCTCAGACTTTCTGCTGGCTACATCGTCAGTCCCCTGCTGATTTTCTATCCCAAGTAAGATTCAGCATCATTTACCATATACGCTTCACCTCTCACTTCTGCTTTGACAAGTCTCCACACATTACTCTTAACTACAGTTACTCTAAAGCAGACATGATCTGGGCATACGATACCCTGCAACACGAAATCACCCTTTAGCTTTGATCCCAAGTGTCCACTGCTTTAGAACTGATGGTTCTGTTACTTTATCAATCAGGAAGCAGAAAAAAAGAGAAAAGCTGTCAGCTGCAATTTTCAGCTGTGTGGCAAGCTTCACAAGAGACTTTTTCTTGAAGACTCAAGTCCTAAAATTGGGAGTTTGTATGAAAAATAAATTGTTTTCAATAAAAAATAAAATTCAGGTCTTCATACCTGTGTAAAGAAAAAGTTTTAAAGAAGGAAAACAATACTAAATGTTCACAAGGAGCCTGTAGTCTTTTAAATCTCATTTTTAAGATTTTGTTTTTTTAGGGAACCTGACTCACGATCTTTGAATGCACTCAGCTGCCAACACAGCATGTAGGAAGAAGGCATTAGAGACTGCACATATCTGCACAGCAAGGCATTTGGAAAGATGGCCTGGACAAACATTAAAAAATAGGTTTGAGAACACAAGAAACTTCCTTAAACAACTCCTAATGTAACTGGCATGCAAAGATGATTGCTGTTCCAAAGAACATTTTGAGATGTGACTGCAGGAAAAATAATCTATTTTACTGGGAACACAGTCCTTTATCTAGGCTCATTACCTCACTTCAGTGATATGTTCCAGAAGATTTCACAACAGATTAAGAAAAAAATGCTGCTGTTTCAAGAGACACCTTCTTTAAGAGATGTGCAAACACAGACACATGCCCTAAAAAAAACCTCCCAATCTGACAAAAGAGAAAATATACTCATTAACATCAGGAGTACCTTTGTGTACAGGAGAACCAATAATTACACCGGGCAGCAGATATAAATTGCCAGCACTAGCACAGAAGAGACTTGCCAAAGCTGAGCAGACCCGGTCTGCAGCTGGGAAAAAACCAACTCCCCCCTGGGACCCCTGCCACAAGGAGAGCTGCAAGACCCAAGGGAGAGAATGGGCAACCACCTCCCTTCCAAACATCTTTCTCCACAGCAGGAGCAACCTCATCCCAGCTTTTGGTCTAGTGGAAAACAATTCTGATTTTGCCTAGACTGCTGAGATCTCTGAAAAAGCCTTTAAGGGCTACAGGGATATGGAGTAGATCACCTGGAAAGTTTAAGCACAATGTTTAAGTGCCTCATGTCCCATTCTGCCTTGAAGGAACTGAAGATGGGACATCTGCATGTAAAAGCAGAAAAATGGAAACAGAATAGAATATTAAATGTCACAACAGGTACTAGGTCAGGATCCTCATTTGCACCTTGTGGTACTGCTGCATTTTGCCTTTGGTCAGAATTTTCCCCATTAAAACTAAGGGGATGGAGAGAGCAGAGGAAGAATTGAAAAAAAGAAATCACGTTAAAGATCTTAAAATGTTCCAGAGAACTCAACAGTCCTCAAAAAACTATTTCATTCTATCTGAAAAGAACGGAATGAGGAGGCATTTGCATGCAATTTTACAGCTTTCTTGTTATTTTGGGAATTATGAGAAGATGGAAGAGATTTGGCTTCTGCATCCATATCTATTCCCAAGTACTGGAGTATCCACATACCCTCCTTCAGAAAGCAATAAAGAAAGCTAGAAACAGCCATCACACACTTTTGAGTGGCAAAAGATTTGCCTTAGAATACCCTAATTCTTCAACATAAAAATGTTCTTTACTTGCATTGCTCAGTATATCTCTGTAGCACAGGAATAAATAGAATTTCCACAGATTATAGTTCTAATTTCTGGTGACCAAAAAAAAAAAAGACACTTTAACTCTATCAACAGAGCCAGCTGCAGTCTCCAACCAGTGCATTATTAAGAGAATTGTTTACCAATTTACACCTGTGCACATCACTGCAAGGCCAGGGTGTTGATCAGGTACTGCTGACAGAACACACAAAAACATTTGGCTGCACAGATGTTGCTGAATCTTTATAACTCCAAGTGATATGGTAAATGGAGAAAACACAGCTCAATTCTCAGAATAAAACCAGAATATGCAAGTTAGGGTGCAATATAAAATAAATGCAGTAGTAACCAAGTGATTATATACTAATAAGATGAATATGTCAGACTCTGGAATTAAAATGACAGAATTTCTTAATGGCTGCCCTTCAAAACAGAAAAAAAAATATTGCAGAAGTTAAAGAAAGCCAGTGCCTTAATCTAAGAGGCTTTCCAGTACTTTTTGACAAATTATCAAGCAGCCTGTGTGAAACTGAGGTGTTACAGCCTGAGTTCTGCTTCCTGCTTCAGTGAAAACTACATAGATGGCTGTCAGAAACCCAGGTGTTGTCTGTTCTACAATTGTTTGTTTCCTTCAGATACAAAATTCTACATTCTCTCTGTCTTTGCTGCTATGTAATGACACATCAGAAAGGTAGGTCACTTCAGCCTGACGACACAACCACAGTTCAATTCGGAGCGCCCTCTTAGCCTGGTGATAAAACATCTGCTTAAACTGGCAGAGGAGAGGAGGAATGGAAGTGGAAATGCCTTCCTGGGAATTCATGATGCGTTTTCAGCCGGATAAATTCTCTGTTGGGATCCTGGATGAAATCTGTGGCAACATCACTTTGGACTCTTGATGTTCAGTTCAGTGTAACAAACATTCTCTGAAACCATACAGCAAGGGGGTCCTTAACGGAGGACTGTCTGCTTGTTACCTGCAGTGGAGCTGCAGCCTAGGATAAAAATGCATTTTAAGTGCACAAAAATGCTAAAGAAAAAACATTTTTAAGAATTAAGTGCTACTACAGACCATCCCCAGAGTCTTTGTAGTGCCCCTGGGCAAAGAGTGGCACAGGCAAGGTCCACAGCTACATATCTGAGACTGAAAGTGTGAGCAGTGATGACACTACTGTCCTTGGGACAGACCACAAAATAAAGATCATTGAGTAAGCCTACCTTGTTCTTCCTCCCAGCCCTAACCAGCACAGGCTGTGACTGTAAACCCAGATCAAGGCCACACTTTCAGTGGCAGTAGTTGGCCATCCCGCAGCAGCAGAGCCACAGAACAGCTTGATTAAGCATTTAAGTCACAGGGAATGTTCAGGGGAGCACTGGCAGTGAGGTAGCAAAGGTATCTGCACGAACAAAGCCAACATTCTGATCTCAGGGATTCAGGAGATACCAGGAAGGAAATCACTTCCGAAGATATTGACAGATAGATCTGCATGCACAGTTACATTCTGCAGGTAAGAGAACCAAAGACAACATTGTTCGGTAGCTATGCAGAGGCACTGTGTGTTCTAACAGGGGCAGTATTGTTTGCTCTTTTCTGGATTACAACCTGAGTCTCTAAAGGAGCTTATCCCTTCAAAAATCAGATTACAGTAAGGCAAAAAAGGTGACGGGGAAAATGTTTACTTCTGCCCAATTAGCATATTCTTGTGCAACAACTCTATGAAGTCATGAACTAATGATTTTTTTGCCCTGTCTCAGAAGCTGCTGTACTTGGAACAAAGACTCAACTTCTGCCATGCATTCCATTGATAATAACTACAAAGTCTAAGGGACCTGCAGTTTTTTCTGAACAGAACCTGGTGGACTTTTCAGCGCAGTGTTCTACTTGTTCTCTTGAAAAAAAAATTACGGAATTAGAATCCTGACACAAGCCATACTAGCTGTGACCAAAATTTGGTGATATGGTATTTTCCCCTCTGTTCTCTTTCAAGCTATATGTTCTCCAGTTCAAGCTGAAGCTGCCCTTTAATTAATTCAGCTTGGAGTTCTAATTATGTTCTTATGACATGTTTAAGCAGTACACTCTTGAGGGATTATCTCAAGAGGAAAAACTAATTCCATAATTAAAATACAAATTCCAGTTTATTGTATTAGACCTCTCAAGTGCTTTGTTCAAGTCTCCTGACTATGACTTTTAGAGCATTCAGCAATGTTTACAAACATCGTACATTACAAACAATATTTACAAACTGCTACTGAACCACAAAACTTAACTTTGTCTACATGCAATAGACTAGCAAATTAAAGTGATCTTGTAAGGGAAATTCTGAAATTGCACATCAGGTGAGTGCTTTGCAGAACAATAGATGAACGATCTTTGAACTCTAGAAAAACCCTCAAAAAGGTTACAAAGTTACCTCCAAAGACTGAGGAGGCAGTACAAACCAGTAGTTTGTATAACATCCCCTCTTGCTTTCCACTCCTCGTAACTACATCTTCCTCCTTACTGGTCCTCCAGTAGCAGATTTCCTATGAGATTTAAAATGCTTTGCACAGAACATTGTATCACAGTTCACTGTTGCAATAATTTTAATTTCTGTACTCATCACCCACAAGGCACACCCAATCACGTCATCCTAACTTCTCAGGCAAACACTAGAGCTATATTTGCTTCTGCTTATTTCCAGCCCCCTTTCATTGATATTCCTCCCACTGTAGCTCAGCTGAAAGTATTAGCCAAAGTTCTCCCTCACATCCTTCAGCACCATGCCACAACACCAGGCTTTTAATCCCTAAATCACTTTTTATCCAAGCCATTCATGTAAATATATGCCTTTAATAAGATCTGTAGTCACTAACATGTTCATACAGTTAAAACGCATCCCAGAAAAGTGTATGTATGGCTAATAATTATGAAATTATTTTACCCCTGTTCTGTTGTTTCTTTCTCTAAGTTCAAGTGGATAATCTTCAAATATTTGAAGCTGTACCTGACATAGTACTGCATGACAAATCAACCAAGTAAATCTACAACTATGAGGCAAAACTTACTGTTCATTCTGAAATGACCACAAAAATAGAAGCTTGACCTCCAAAAATATATTATTTTCCTTGCTGGTGAATTGTTTTGTCTTATTTTGATTAACACCTTAAATAGCTCTGAAGTACTGCTTATCCCTACAACAACTCGAAGACACCACTCACGTTACATGCTCATTCAACATACAGGAGAAGAAAATAATGGAAAATAACTTCTAAAAGGAGAAGTATTCACATAACCCACAAATACGAATGCTTATTTATATTTATACTGAATAAACTAAATATATTGCTATAATATTTGACATGAATCTCTGCACATTCAAAGCACCTCCATAATCACCTTCACGTATGCCTTGTTGTCCAGTTTATTAGGGGGGTTTTAACATCTTTTTAATTGTGATAACTTCTTTCCATAAAGACGACATTTTAAGAATTTGCAACTGCACTGGAACTGTAGGAACTGAAAAGTTTAAAAGCTCCGTGCCATTTAAATTAGAAATCTATTAAGTGTCTCAAGTTCAAAAAAATACCCCAGAAATCTATTTCTTCGGAAGGGAGCCAATTCCTTTGTATGAAGAATACAATTAACCTTTACGGGTCTTTGATTGACTCTCGGTGCCCCCTAATAAATGAGAAAGACCGTGAAATTAAATGAACAACATACTTTTACACGTTCCTCTAATTGTCATACAACTTCAGACCCTCTCAACCTGAGAATTTCTGCCCGAGTCTCCCTCCCGACTCCAAGGCAGAGCTGCAGTCCTTGCTCAGACTTCTCTCTATTCGCATGATGATCGAGCAAACTCCTCCAGCACTCCACCCTCCCGACACACGCGGAGTTAAAATTATCTCGGTGGTTTGGGTTTGGTTACGAGTCGAAGATCCTCCCTTGTACAACAACTGAGCGCTCAGCAGCCCCAGCGGCGAGCTCGGCTGCCACGGCGGAGCCTCACGAGGAAAACAAAACCTCCTCTCGGATAAAGGCTTTACTGTACTTACAACGGGCAAAAACCCCAACCCCGAATGAAAGGCAGCTCATTATTCGCAGCTACTTGAAATTCACCAAGCCCCGTCCGTGTGTCCGAGACCCCCGGGTCCGTGCGGGTGCCGGGCTGGGAGCGGCCCCGGAGCGGGGAGCGCGGACCCCGCGGCAGCGGCACGGCCCCGCAGGTGAGGCGGGACCCGCGGGGGACAGGAGCTGCCCCAGCACCCGCCCCTGCCAAGTTCCGCGCCGACGGCAGAGCGGCGCGGCGGAGCCCGGGGCAGCGCTCAGCCGCGGCGATCAACAGGCGCTCGGACAGACCCCCGTGCCCCCCTCCGTGCCCCGGGGGCCGCCCCCAGGCACCGCGGGGCAGGGGCTGCCCCGGCGCGGGGCCCCGCGTACCTGCCGGGGATGGAGCAGCCGGGGATGGAGCCGCCCGTCCCGCCGCCTCTCCGCGCCGCTCCCGGCGCCCGCTCCGGCCACGGCCGCCCCGAAAGTTTCCTGACGTCAGCGCGGGCGGGCGGGCACGGACCCCGCCTGCTGCCGGGCCGGGCCGGGCTGGGCCGCCGCCGCTGCTCCCGGGCTCCCCCTGCCTCCCGCCGGCACCGCCAGGGCTGGGCAGCGCGGCAGCCGCGAGAGGAGGCGTGAGGAGTAGGCGGCAGTTGTGAAAGTGAGGAGCGCGATTTGGTAACTCTACACTCCTCAAGGAAGCATCTCCTAAAGAAGAGATATAGACACGCTCGCACTGGTCTCAGTTAAAGCTGCAATGAATATTGTTGGATACAGATCACACTTTGGAGAGCATCTGCGGCATGCACTCCCCATTAAAATATGGTTAAACACCAGAACGGTATAACACCGTATATTTTTATGACAGTCATGCTATGCACAAGTTAAAGACAAAGCATTTCCTGTTGAAAGGCAAGGAATTCATGTCTGTCATATTTCTTTTTATTCCTGGTGGGCTTCCACCAATTATAGGGCATGTAGTGTCTGTGGAAAGGCAGGAAGCTCATCTATTATTCCTCCCCGATTGTTTTTTTCTTAACAGCACATGAAAGATGCCTTTCATTTTGCATTAATCACTAGACAAACCTCGAGAATGGCCATTTAGAGAGCAGAACAAAACATGTCACTGAAATCAAAGTAAAGGCACTTTGTCTGCAGCAGGTGTACTCTTGTTTTAAAGACAACAGAGAACAGTTCAGGGTTGCAATTTATGGTCCAGAGTGGAAGGTTTCATGACAGAAAAAAACCCGTGAAGAGTAGAAGTCGGGAGCAGGCAGCTTTTTAAATCAGTACGCCCTAGATAATTACATGCATAAATATGAAATATGCAGAAATTTAATTAGTGTGGCTGCCTTTTTCATTCATGATTAAAAGAAAAACCAAAACCAATCAAACTCCAAAATAAGTACACAAAACCCAGGTAAATTAGTAGTTTTTCTGCTTTAGACATAAGAAAATGACTGAAATTTTCCATCCATTTAGTCCCTCAAGTAAAGGAAACAAATACAAACTTTTCGCATTGTTTCAGAGTTATTTGTAAACTTTACTAGGGAGCTAACAAGCTAAATTCCAAAACATGAATATAAAATGAGTTCTGAGAAAGAAGGAAAATGGAAAACACTTGGGGAAATTGTATGAACTTTAAATTCTAAATAACATCAAATCCAGGAATTGTTTTCAGCTACTGTTTTCATATACTAAACCTTAAATACTTTAGGTGGGGAAAAAAACCCAAACAAGAAAAAAATACCCCGACTAAATCTGCCAACAGCAACATTAGACAGTTGCAGGAGAATCTGAGCAAAACACATTTCATTCACAGATAATGCATGAGCCACCATCAGAAATAAACTTTTTGAGTGTTGTTGTTACTGACAGCTATTCCCTTACACCTTTCTGCAGCATCTGGTTGGAGCTGACAACTGCATTGCATGCATCTCCTCAGCCACTTGTCCCTGTCAAAAACAGTGACAAGGAGGATGGGAAGAGAGATAATCTAGCAATTGTATGAAATCATTGAAGAAAAGTAAAAGTCAGCTGCTGTCCAGAACCTTATTTCTTAGAGTTTCTCAAAGATACAGACACTAACTCATCTAGTATAAGTTCCAAATTTTGTGATAAAACAATTTAGGCTTCAATTGCTTGTTTTTCATGTTTGTGTGGCTGATTTTTAAAGCAACAAGGCAGCTCATGCAGTGCTTCCTTAGGCAAAGCTGCAGTTCATCTCAGTGTCAGGAAGCATCTTTATCTCTTTGGCATTCCACAACATACATCCAAAGTTGCTCTTAGGTTCAGATCATAAATAAGTGCTCAGCCTTGTTCAGTAAGTGTACCAATTTTAGTTTGATTAGACAAGCTCAGCTGTCATCTGCAAAGCAGAGCACACTCTAGACAAAGAGAAAACATTCTGGCTATTGAAATACATGCTGTGAATTTTTCAAAGGTGATGCAGAAAGCAAGTAAAATTAGGGACACTTTAAATTTTTTTTCTGGTACTATAGCAGATTTTACACCAGAGGAAGCTAAAAATAAGTTATTATGCAGCAATGGGTTTTTTTACTTACTGTTTTTTTATATATTCTGAAGTCAAATATGTTTGGTGAAGTCAGGGTATATTTTTTCTAAAATCAAATTATACCATTTTAAATGCAATAAAATTACATGTGCAGAATATATTAGTCAGGAAAGGACATTTTTCAAAATCCCTTCTGCATGCAAAATTTTTTTCTTAAAGAAAGTGAGACATTTTATAACACAAGAGAAAAATACTCCAGACATAGGGAGCTTTCTAGTTCTTCTGTGATATATTTTTGACATAATCTGTACTGAAATGCCTAAATAAAAGGAATGTAGAGCAAACCTACTTTCAACTTAAATTTGCTGCATAGTATTTGAAGGAAAAAGAAGAAAATGTGACATCTTTCTTCTATGATTGGTTTTTTTCCCATCAGCAGTGGTAACCTCAGGGTGGAATAAGGACGTTATTTGGGAGGAAATGTAGAGGAAAAATACTTGAACTCTCTCAGTAATACCTATTCCTCTTAGGTTTTTAATTGGTGTAGTCCATAAAGCAAAAGACTGAGAGCAAAAAGAACCAAATCCTGCCTTGATCAGCAGTCTAGATCCCCCATAATCCAAGAGGGCAAACGCAGGTCATTACCAAAACTATCATACTTGTTGTAGAGAAGTTGAGCCGAGGACTGGGCACACAAGAAATGACAAGAGGATACTCAGAGGAAAAAAAAAACTCTTTCAGAAACACGTAGAACAGTTGGGGTTGGGAAGGACCCTAAAGATCATCCAGTTCCTATCTTCTGCCATGAGCAGAGGCCAGGGTAGCCAAAGCCCCATCCAGACCAGCCTTGAACACTTCCAGGGCTGCAGCACCCACAGTTCTCTGGGCAATCTATTCCAGTGTCTCAGAAGCCTCAGAATTTCCTCTTTATATTTAATCTGCCCCTTTCAGCTGGGAGCCATACCCCTTTGTCCTATCACTGTGTGCCCTTATCCAACAACCCTCTCCGTTTCAGGCTTGCACCTTGGGTCCTACATGAATGGGCTGGTTTTGTTCTTCTTCTAAGACTGTAAACATCAGTCATGTAAACAGATGGTAATGACTGGGTGGAGATCCTAGAGGATGAACAAAAGCAATACAATCAGAAGCCTTTTAGAGCTGTAGCTATGCCAATATCAAAGTAAAAACACCGATCTCTTGCCACAGTGCATGCTGCAATCGAGCCAGCCACAATACACAGAGTATCACCACACCATTTCAGGAAGCTTCAACCCAAACAGAGCAACACCTCACCTCTTCAGAAGGCTGCAAGCATCTGCCCTGCTTGTTCTTTAGCCTAACCTTTTATACCCCTCCTGTGGATGCACTGCACCTGTGTGCCCTCTGTTCCCTGTGGTGGTTGGTCAGTGCCCCTGGGCACTCCATGGCTCATTGCTGTCAGTGCTGCTCACCTGCTGCTCACAGCTGTGCCCACTGGGGATGAGGCTGGGCCACAGCCCTACTCCCAATCACCACAAACTGTGTGTGCCTATAACCACTTGGACTGATTTGCCAGAAAATAGTTACTAGAGAAAACAGATTAAAGAACTGCTCCAATTACAGAGCCTGAGAACTTTCCCCTCCCTTCTGGGTCCTGTCTCACTCTTGTAGACCAAAAGCTACAAAACATTACTCTGCAAGGACATGAAACAAAAAACAAAAACAACTTCTGTTCAGGCCTTCTTATGAAGAAACAATGCCAGAGAAGCTATTCCCAATTTTCTATTTAACTTCCAGCTCCTTTAATGTTGTTATGGTAGTACAACGTATATCCCCATTTAAAGTTTTCCTCACCATACCAAAAGAACTGTAAATGCCACATTGTAACAGATAGCACAACATTCATCTTAATGACCTTAGACTAGAACAACAGCAGGAAGCCTCTGTATTTCAGCAAAGAGAAGGACATCATTAGCAGTATGATCATTTTAGGCATCACAGATGGCAAAGGCCAGAAGGACCTGAGTAGCCTGCCAATTATTTGCCTTATCTATGGACTTAACCAAGCACATAACAAGGCTACTGTTGGTCAGCTCATCAGAGCAGATGCTCATCTCTTTAAGGCAGCTGTGTAGCATCATATTACCTGAACTTTCACTTGGATTTGACAAAATAAAAACTTCTTTTAGGAGAGGATTTATGACAGAGGCTTATATAAATTAGAAGATATGATATGGAGACAGTTAGGAAAGAGGGAAAACATGAGTGGATGTCTGTTCTACCTTTATTAACTGGGAATGTAATCATGTTTTAAAGATGTGAAGAGTTATTCACTCAAAACCACACTATTTCTTGTGTTCCTCTTATGTTCCCATTTATTAAAAGACTCTTGCCAGATATTTGATTGTTTTTCTGCTTGTTATGCTGTTACTCTTTTTTCCCATTTTGTAAAACTTTAAAAGCAGAAAGAACTACTACACTACTTTGATTTGGTAGGTGCCATAGGCTATACAATTTTAACCAGATGTCTTAACTATTGAGTTGTTAGAGCCCATTCAGGGCCTGAGGAAACCAGTAGTAAATGGATGAGAAAAACAAGCTGCTGACAGTGCTGGACTGCAGTTGGTGGTGACTGATTTACTATTGCTCATTGCAAACCTGAGCTGGTTATAATTGTGTAATAACAAGATATATAAAGAAGGTCCTTTATGTGATAGCTACTAGAGTTTTCATCCCAAAGGCTGTCAGACACTGTATCCCTGAAGCTTTTTCTGGGAGTATGTGACATTAAAACTATTATAGTCACCCCTACAAAATATTTCTAAAATAGAAAAGCAATATTCTAGGTAAAACTCCTCACAGACTAATGCTGGTTATAAACCTCCCATCAAAAAGCCAAGAGAAACAAAGAGATATTAGGCACTTCATTCTAAAGTTTTGAGTAAATGAGGAAGCAATAGAGATTTTTTATTAAAAACTGAAGGGTAACGTATAGTATTCCTTGCACAGAACAAGAGTAGGAAATGTTTATTTTGTTGGGTGTTTTTTTCTGAGCCAGTCATCCCAAAGGATTGTGGTAGAACATCTACTTCTGAAAATATCTGAATAGTCTCCATTGCTTAGTCTATGACAAAAACCTAGAACACTAAGAAGGGCTAAAAAAACTAACTGTGCCACTATCTTATGACAAAGAATCAAAGAAATCATTACTCTTCTCTACACTGCACATGGACATCAACTTTGAAAAATATTTATGGTATTTGAAAAAAAATTACAACAAATTTACTCAATGGTGTGTAGACCAAAGAAAAATTCCAAGTTAGCTCCCACAAAACTCACAAGGATTTTTCCTGTGGAATTCAAAGAGAGCAATATATTAATAAAACATTTGTACAAGAGTAAAACCTTGAAATAGAAAGCCTTTGCTTTCAGGCCTTCTAATTGGCAGAATGTTGGAAGGAGATCTGGAAGAATTTCTAAGCCCCTGACATAAACACTACAGCATCTTTCAACAGGTAAATTGGAAAGTGAAATCGTCAAGGTTTAGTAAAATAGCCTAGGCAAGGCCTCACAAAACATAAGCATTATTTGAGGCTTTTAATCAAGACCAAATCAATATCTATATAGTTGTGTCATAATCCAAACTTCCCTTTCTTTTCCTTGTGTATTACTTCATTTACTGAATACTTCTTTACTGAAGACTGGATGTAGATGCATATGAAGTTAAGGCTGAGTTTACTCTTTCACATTAGGTATAAATCACAGCCTTGATGATGGAAAATAGAAGTGCTGCATGCATTTAATATGCACATTAAAAACCCTTGGGTTACTTTTCATGTATAACTGAAAAGTTACAAGAAAATAAATTTGGTAATACTTTTAAAAGGCATAGGGAAGTATATGAAAGCTGAAGGCAGTGTGGGGTTAATACTGCAACAAAGAACCTAACTGCAAAAAGAAATAAAGCCCTGACACACACCACATTTTGCAATCTGTAGGAAAAAGGATAAACATCCAATTAGAACGACCTTGTAGCTGAAAGTTTGGAGGGTAATGAATTATTAACATTATTTGTGAGGTGCAGAAATGAACCTGCTTCCTTTGTAGTCAGCTGTACCATCATTTTTTAGCCCACTGCTCTCATCATTGGTTATAAATACTAGCCAAAATCATGACATTTCTTGCTTACTTATTTTTCACAGAAAAAATGTTATTC
The DNA here is from genome assembly GCA_013398405.1 of Pheucticus melanocephalus. Taxonomy (NCBI): domain Eukaryota; kingdom Metazoa; phylum Chordata; class Aves; order Passeriformes; family Cardinalidae; genus Pheucticus; species Pheucticus melanocephalus. The sequence goes on from VZSJ01000845.1 coordinate 851,714, forward strand.
ACGGAAATTTAGCACTGTAAATATTTTTAAGTATGCTCTCTGTTTGGAATATACCTGTCTAGAGAGTGCCATTAGTCTCTTCCAATGGTGTGCCATCTAAAAATCCTCAGCAAATTTCAGACAATCTGTATTTTTAGGTAGAACAACATGAGGAAGCATCACTTTGGAATTTGGGATTGCTACCTGCAGATTTTGGGATAGACTTCCCAGCTTAAACCGGTGCCTCCAAGCAAGGAGAATAGAACATCAAACCTTTTAGAGGAAAGCAAGCCCCTGAGCTAGCATCTGCAAATAGAGACTTGGAACAGGCTTGCTCAGATATTTAAATCAACCTCCATGTTTCCCTCTAGGCTTAGCTGTTCTTCTGGAGTTACAGGAGTGAGAAATGTACAACAGAATTATTCCTTTGTTTGTAACTGATATATGTGATTTATGAACACATTCATAAGTCTTCATTGCTTTCACCAGGCACAAATTCGCACATTTCCATAGCTATCAGACCATGAAAGTTTTGTGTTATCCTTTGCCACCCATTTCAGACCCATACATTCTTTCAATTTTCTTGGTAAGGATCTATCATTTTTCCTGGGTTTATCCTTTAATAGTAATCCTTCTTTTTTATGCTTTAAATGAAAAGCAGCTGAGCCTGTTGGCAGATTATAAATGGATTTTTATGTTGCAGGCAAAATTCAGCTCTTGTCTGAAAGGTAATAGTGCATTCTATAAAACAGTAACAGGTGTGAAGAACTTGTGCAATCCAGAGAACACAACAACATACCTGCAAATCCCTCTCTGACTGGTACTGAGCTGAACTCTGTGTTGTTGGTGCTGGAATTGTTACTCTTGCAGAGCTGCACTGTGGTCTTTCATGCCCCTGCCTTCAGGAACAGACAAGGCAATCCCTTGTCAGTACCATCCACATGCCACAAGTGGGGGTTAAAAACTGCCTTCCCTTCTCCAGGTGCAGTTAGCATTTTAGTACAAGGTCTGCTCATGATAATGATCTTCAGATGCTTTTCATCACAAAAAAAAAAAGATAAGTTAAAGGAGTAAACATTTCCCAGAATTTGGGCCATATGTGAGACTGTATTTGAAAGAGCTATTGCTTAAAACTTATCTGCAACTGCTCAGGCAAAAAGCCCAGCTGAGCTTTCAAAAGAAATGCCAAAGAGGGTGTATTTAACTTTATATTACACAGAGAGCAATATTTTCAGGTAAAGTTCAAAAATTGCTCTTGATGAAGCAATCACATTTTAATGCTGTGATAAAAACTCATTCAAGATGAACCCAACTTCCATCCAGAACTCCTACATCCCCCTAGTGACTACTTAACATTCAGCACACCTCAGAGTGGAGTCTAAGCATCCCTTTGAAAGCAATAACTGTTCTAATTTGTAAAGGTTTATGTTATTACTGTATTACTTCCAAAAAAGCCTGGGTGCTTATCTGTTGAATAAAGAGCAAACAGGTCACAGAACTATGGCAGTACAATGTGTAGCTGGGCAAAACAGAGCTGTCTGTTACAACCATCCAAAAGGAAAGAGGGGTGTGCTGTTCTGGGTGCTGCACCTTTTAGCCTCCCTTCACCTAGGGACACAAAGGGAAAAAACCTGTCTTTGATTTTATAATGACATCAGTAATCAGTCATTAGCCTTCTGCAATGACAAGGTATTTTTCCATCCACCCACTTCTTGCTAGGTAAAGCATAGAGAATAAATTAAATTTTGCATGCTAATGGTTCCTGCTATCAGCTCAGCAATTGATCCTTAGAGCTGGGTAACAAACATGTGCTTTCACACTCCCACACAGGTGGGTGGAATGGCTCTCTGCTGTTCACTGCTCATTTCAATACCTGCCTCTGGGTAGCCAATCCACCCATGTCAATAAGCAAGTAAACAACATATTTGATTCACCAAGCAAAAGATAGCCTCAGTAACAAAACTAGGAATAAAGTTCCTAAGGAAAACATCAAAACAGTAAAATACCCATCATTCTCCTTTCTTCTCTTTCACTCAACTTTTCTAAACACTGTCTTTGCTGTAGAAACAAAGCAGACAATTCAGCATGATATTTTATCTTCCTTTGATCTCTTTTTGTAGTCTTTCAGCTTTTGACATTCAAGAAAAAACTAATATACTAATCTAAAATTATTTGCCATATGGGTACATGGCCAATATTAGTAACACAAAGCAACAACACCCCTGAAAAACCTCCTACCATCCCACTACAATCTCTTCTCTACCTCAACAAAGCTAAAGGGTGTCTGCTAGGACAATACAATCCTGTTCACCAATGCTATCAGACAAAATAACCTTCCCTGAAAGTGTCTTTTCTCCTAGCTTCCTCTAATCATCTGTATCTCTACTTCTGCCTCTAACTTAAAATAATTCCAAATAATTCCTGTTGTGTCAATGCCTCTAAATTGTTTCTTTTTCTTTTCATATTCTAGTTTTGCTTATTGCTCAGCTGAAACCAGTGCTGGTTATTTTTGCTTCAGTTTGTTTCCAGTCACAAGTAATTTTTCTTTTACTTGTGGTAATGTTCAGGAAGGTTTTCAGGATGAGAGAGAGATGAGAATGTTAGCTCCATCAGAAGGCTTGGTCTATTATCTCATTATATATATATTACATTATATTAAAAAGAAAAAGAAAGAGAAAGTTTCTCCTGAAGGCTGCTAAGCTAAAAATAGACAAAAAAAGAATGATAACAAAAGGAGCTCTCTCTGCCTCTGTCCTCGAGAGCTCAGTCTTTGATTGGCCATCAACCATAAACATCCAAGATGAGCCAATCACAGATGGACCTGTGGCATTCCACAGCAGCAGATAGCCAGTATTTACCTTTGTCGCTGAAACTGCCGCTCTCAGAAATCCTAAGAAAGGATTTCTCATGAAAGATGTCTGCGACATACTTATTTCCCTTTTATTCTTCTATTAGAAATCATTAAATACCGGCCTTTGGTTAGTGCTTTCTGATATCTTGTTTGCTTGGGAATCCCTTCCATCTTGTGTTCACACAGTGCAGCACAAACCAACTTCTCAGCACCCAACATTGACTAGATCTGAGCTCTGAGGGGAGATCTCAGCACCAGAGCATCTCCTGCATGGTCAGATGACAATAAGTAATCAGACCAATTGCTGACTGTTCCTCAGAGCCTCTTTATTCCAAGTAGAGACACATGCACCCAACTTCTGTTTTCTGGAGAAGCCTAAAACATGCTCAACATCATTTAAATGTCAACAAGAAGAGCACAACTTGTTCTGAAGTTAAACTTGCCAGCTCACTCCTGCCATTTTACACAGAATCAAATTCCTGCTGAGTTTCAGCCTCAAGCAGCTTCTGGCTATCAGACCTCCTTGTGTTCTCTGCTAAAAGCCCGAAACACTGATCAGTTTTACTTTTCTGTGTGTCTGAAGGGCACAAGATCCCAGGGGAGTTTTAGATTGAATATTAGTAAAAGGCTCATCTCCCAGAGGGTGGTTGGGCACTGGACAAGTTTCCCAGGGAAGTGGTCACAACACCATGCCTGAGAGAGTTCCAGAAACTTTTGGGCAATGCTCTCAGGTAAATAGTGGCATTCTTGGGGTGTCCTGTGCAGGGACAGAAGCTGGACTTTGGTGATCCTTGAGTACCTATTCAAATCCAGGATATTCTGATTCTGCAGTTCCAAGATGGAGGTCTTTTTTAAAATTTCAACCACAACAGAAGAGAACTGCAACCACTTGGCAACCAACATACCAAGAAGTAAACATTCAGCACAGATTAAGTGTTGCTATGAGATGAATGCCAAATTCATGGTTTCAGCAAACATCTGCCTTTAATCTATATCGCTCATTAGCTGGAAGTATTGCATGCTTGGGATTAGTTGTTGTAAATAATACTGAAACACATTCAACATGGATACATTTCCCCTGTATTAATGTGAGAACTGCAAGGAAGCAAAAACCAGAAAAACTCCCCCATTAAAAGCTGCTTGGCTGAAATTTAAGATATGCACAAAGGATCGAAGAAAACAATGCAATTCCTAGAATGATTCCTGATTGCAAAAACCATTTTATAGGATGACTGTTATTCACCCTTAAAAACTTGCTTTCTTTTCTTCTGCTGAACTGTTTGTGTGGCCTCTTTACAATTTTCTATGTTAAAAGGAGCACCTTAGAATTACAAGGGTTCATTTTTTACTTTTTCAACTTGCCTATTTGAGAGCAGGGTCTTAAAAATGACTGATTAGGACATCTAGAGAGAGCAAACTGCAACTGGGAGAGGCAAGAAACAGATTAAGATTTCAGGAGCTGTTTAAATCAGCTGTAGGTTGACAGAAGTCATATGTTGCAATGACACTGTACAGTGGGATATTTATTTACCTTTTCCACATAAAGCAAATTACTCCAGTTTTAGCTTTGCCCTTGATCTGATATCACCCTTTGTTTAAACAGATGCCTAAGGAATCCAGGGTTGGCTTCTCTACACGAAATGCAAATGAAGAAATTTCTTGGTATTAGCTACAAAGTCAATGATAAAAGTTATCTATTCGAATGAGGGGGACAAGGTTTTTAAAGTTATTATTTTTAGGTTTAAAACCATAAATTCAGCTATGAACAGCTCACTTTCTACCACTTTCTGCCTTTGTTCTTTTCAAACAAAAATCTTTTCTAGTCATGAATGTGACATTTTGGAGGATTTAATTAGTTCTTTTCTTCTTAGAAATATTGTTTCTCAGTGTACACCCACATCAGTCATACTTGTGTTAGAGAACTCATAGCATATAAATTATATAATTAAAGCAAATTTTAACATTCTTTATTATCTTATTTGAAATCTACCAAGCATACACTCACTTCAAAAGAATGATTCAGCATCTCCAAGAAGATAAAGTTCCAAAAAAATTTTGGGACTTTAATGATAAGTCTCGTTCTCATGTTAAATGCAAATTAACATAAGAACTGATAGCATTTTTTGTATATAACTTGACAGTTCTGTGGAAATACAGCAAGAGTTAACTAGCCAGATTAATCCAAGAATTAACTCATGTAGGTATTTGGGATTTTTAAACTCAAACTGAAACTGCAAAACTACATCCAGAACTGAGGAAGCAATAAGCAAAAAAGCAACACAAATCAAAATCCTTGCTTTTGCTGAAATTGGAGCAGAAATCTCCTTTTCTTTCAGCCACTTGTTGCCATGTCTGGCTGCGCTCTTGCAGCCTGAAATCTGGTTATACCATATGCCAGCAAATGGGGTAAAGGAAGCCTCTTGCACAGCTGACAGCAAAAGACTAAAATAACACTGCCAGCAATAAATGGAGTCTAGCAAACACTCATATCCACAAGCTTAGGGTGGATAGAAAGGAATTTTATGAAAGTATAAATATAAAAATAGAGCATAGAGGGGACTGAAAAGAGTTAGGAAAGAAGAGGAAACAAGGACAATGGATGTAACAGATGACCCAAAGGGAAGAAACAATAAAACAGATGGGATTTACAAGGACACACTTTACCTGTGGTTTATGCACTGCCTGTTTGCTATCAGAGATCACTAGAGGAAAAATCTCAACTTCAGCAGCAAAATAAGTTGATGTTCCCCTCCCTGACAATTGTTAATCCATCTCATTAGAAAGAGCAGTGTATTTGAGATGAGGATATCAGTCTACCTTTACAAGGTTCCTTGTACTAATCTTGTCTTTTATGCCGTACCCAGCCCTGTCCTAAGCCAAGTTCTGGAATTAAATAGTGAAGACTACTTAATATCTACCTCACAATTTCATTATTGTTTTCCACTCTTATTTCTCAGACATTATGTATTACGAGTTTTTGAAATCACTGCCCTAAAATATAATAAAAGAAAGCAAGGGAAGAAAAATTGTAGCTTAGTGGGATTTTTGTAAAAAAAAAATCATAGTGTTTGTGAACCTGAATTTAGGAGCTAAGATCGCCTATCACTGCATCTGTCTCTTCATCATGGATCTTGCCTACTACACAATACCAAAGAAGATGCAATTGTTCAAAGATTATGCATTTAAAATGCACATTCATAAAGGCACAGCTATTTTTGCCATCTTATTGCAGTTTTATTGTTTTGGGGACATCTTCAGTGTCAACATAACTGGGAGGGTTCTTGTACCATTTTACTAAAGAGGATGGTTGATGAGTGTCCCCTTTTTGAAATCAACACCAGCTGGACTTCATGTCCTACTTGCAATGCATAAAGACTGTATGTGTTCAGCATTTGACTAGAAGAACACAGAGGTTCTGTTGTCTATTTTTATGTGGCAAAGAGAAAGAAACATTATAAAAACAATAATAGGGGCAAAAGGGAACATGAGAAACAGAACAGCTTTAAAGTTTCAAGTTTGAACAAAGTAACATCAATAGCAGTCAAAAATACTGCTTAAATCTGTGTATTCATTTTAAAAAAAAACTTTTCACATTTAACTGGAGTAAAACAGACAAAGTGTCCAGAATCACAAGTTTAAACAGCTGTTTTCAGAAAGAGGAGATTTACTTTGCTGCAAAAATATTTTTGTTCAAGAAAAGGAAAAATTCCAGAATAAAAAAGACCACAGTTGCAAGTCAGCAGTTTAAGTTACAATTACTTTGATGTCCTTGGTTAGGAAACATTAATAAAAATATTTAGAAGGAAATAAGTAGCTTGTATTGATACCCACGGGTCGATAAGACCTCTCCAAACTACCTTGTCCTATCAAAACAGAGCCCACCTGCCAGCCAGCTCTATTGAAGGAACATAAATGAACAAAAGCAGAACCACTTTGCTTAATAAAAGCCCCAAAATCTCAGATTTGTGTTAGAAACAGGAGACTGAAAAAAAAAAATCAATTCCATCCCTGACCTGTAAAGTATACATTTAGAACAGAAAATAAGATAGATATCTCTAAATTATTTTATGAAAATAAATCTTCATTGTTTTATTTTCCCCTTTAAATCTTGGCTTGCATTAAACCAACAGAGATAGCAACGTGTTATCCTCTATGCAAGGATACTCCTCATCAGGAAAAAACTTCCAATGGCATTATTTCTTCCTTCTTTAATTCATAATACATACACAATCATGGGAAAGGGAATAAGAGACACTTGATAGAATGAAAAAAACCCCATATTTCATATAATTAAAATTATTTCAAGTGTTTCAAAGGTGATAGGCTAGGTTGCATTGGATTTTTAATTGAACTTGCTGTTCAGCACTAATTTCTTCTAAGAGCTTGGAGAGTTTAGTGCTACAGAAAGCTGACCTTTCAGACCAAATCTGATTTAAGAGTACAGGTTGCAGTAAATTGGTTAATATTATTCTATCATGTTATGTTAGAAATTTGTTATTAGCTAGGACAAAGTGTACTCCTGGATGTGTATTCTCACCACAACTCTGAGTTTGATTTTGTGTTCTGCAACAAATTTCAGATGAGACTGTCATCCAGAGCAAGGTCCAATTGTGGGGCAGAACAAGCAGGAGAAAGACCCTCAGAAAAATAAAATGTGAACAAACTGAGGAGTAAATTTCTTTGAATCTTCAGTTGTATGTCCTGAAAGCACTATAGATTAGATAAGGGCAAGCTAAAAACATCTGGCAATTCTTTCTGAATATGTGTGTGATTATCTGAGGGAAAATTGCTCTAACTTTTTTGCATATCATTTAAGATTACAGCTAAAAGAGTCCAGTGACATTTTGAATACGGTAAAAAACCCCAGATGCATTGGTGGAATAAAATGATCCATCTTACTTTTTAATAAAATCTGATGATCAATACATGCTATATGCCAAAAGGGGTTTTTGGCATTTAAAAAACCATCAGAAAACAGCATTCAAAAATTGCATAAATTATTTCCAGTTCAAATACTGCAAAATTATGTTAATGCATAAGAACTTTGGCCCTTAATTTTGTTGGCAGCAGCACTGAATACTAAAATGAATATTTTAAAGATACCAATTGTACTCGATTCCTCATTCTAGATGTGTCTGCAGACTGAAAACAAAACATCCCTGCTCTCCCCAGTCCTACAAAAGCTAAAGAATATAAACAACACTATTTAAAAAACATTTAAGACTAAAAATAAACCCAAGTAAACACTGTACACTGTTTACAGAGAGATTCAACTATTTCCTAGTGAAGCATTTTTTTTGTAAAACTAAAAAAAACTCATCATAAAGAAATATTAATACAGTATTTGCACAACATAGCTGATCATTTTGTGATATTTTATTACTAAAGGATCCTTAAACTGCACTTTTCCCTTGACATGATTGTATTTGAGTAGCTTGAATATTAAAGCAGATAAATTATGTTACAAAATGGAAATCAGGCAAAAACATGCTTTAAGGCTGGTCCTGGGCAAAACATGTCCTCAGAAAAAGGTCTGTCCCTCTTGGGAACAGGTGCAAATCAGAGCCTTTACTCATACTAAATTCTGCTATATCACCTTTGAGTGCAAAATGCCTTAAAATACATGAAAAGCCCAAAGCACAGATGAGGCTGTGACCCTTTTCATTACTTGATTGCAGAACAGCCTGGATATTCCTTGCAAGCCAATTGCACCATGTATAAACTCTAATTTGAATTACACTTCCACCACTGTGAAACTGATTAAAGTCACATTTAACTTGAACAGAGCTGTGCGCTGCAATTTTACACACAAACTGCATTCACTAGTAGGAATTCCTTAGATGCCTTCCAATGTTCCCCAAATTCTATGCAAGTGAAAGTCTGTGCATTAATTTTAGATCATTGTTGCACTGGCTGCAAAACACGTCTTAATATTTTATCATTTGAATTATTCACTTCCTAGCGTCCTAGTCTTAAAATAGATTACTTCTTTCCTATGGCTTGAATTACATTCACCAGTCACAGTATTTGCACAGCTTTGAAACATCAAGAAATGGGGAATGAGAGGGAAAGTTTGCACATTCCAATACTCAGCAAAAAGATTGAGTATTTTGAGAAATGCAGAATTACACACTACTTTTACCATAGAAAAATATGTCCCACATTAATCCTAGTGTGATGATGCCCAACAAGTCTGATAATTTCTAATAATTTCTTTGATCAACATCTGTCAACCAAATGAACGCCAAAAAGTCAAAGTCCTACTGCACATCACTTCCCAAACATACACAGGAGGAGCTATCAGGAGCTGAAACACTGACTCCTCTCTTATCTGAACCCTTTCCAAGCCCATGTAGCATATTTTGAAGCCAGGGGCAGTTGTTACAGCACTTCCACTATAGGAAAGCATCAGAGAAAATCAAGTACAGTGAGGTTCAGATGAACTCCAGCAGGATGATGGAGCGATACAAAGCGAGCAGAAAATAAGCAAATTGGATTATATGCTCAGTGAACCTGCCTGTAGATACACTCCACAGCCTTCCCTGAGCTGCTCGATGAGCCTTCGGCAGGCAAAGCTCAAATTCTCTCTTGTGTTGGCAATCTCCCTCAGCCTGCAGGATGATAGCTGCTCTGGATAACCACTTGCTTCAATGAAACACAAATTCATATGTTTGTTTGAGCAGGAACTAATCAACTGCTAATCAATTAAAGGTTGCTCACCTGTCTCTGGGAGCTGGCACAATACTTCCATCACAAATTCATAGGGGTTTTTAAAGTAATTGCTAAGTTACCTTTGTACCTGGCTGTGCATCAACCTCATTATCCTCTTAGGGGTAGTTTTAGGCACAAGACATCACAACAACAGAGTTCCTCTGCCTCTTTTAATTTATCTCCCCTCATCTCTAATCTGATGATAGTAAAATAACCCCCATCAATCAGGCATGATACAGCAGTAAGTAACTGGTGTCTGGCTAATGTGATTTTTCTACATCACTAAGTCCTAAATGGGGAGAAAAATCTTTTGCCAGCCCACAAGAGGAGAAAACAGAATATGGTAGCTCAACATGGACTGATTCTACACATTTTTAAACAATTTATCAATTGATGTATGTTGTGCTGTCAGGGAGTAATCTAAATTATCTTTGTTATTCATGGCTGGAACTGTTGCTTATAATAACATCTCCTGTTGTTACAAACAAGATTTGGAGCCAGGAAAATTATTCATCCCCCTCAAATATTGTGGGCTTGTCCCTTCTGAAGCAAGTTTTAGAAGTTGTTCAAATCTCTGTATCCCAGTAAAAGGAGAAAGCCAATGTCCAATAACAAAGGAAAAGAAAGCAAACAAGAAATGCCTCCTTTGAAGAAGATTGCTGGAAAAAGCAGCACAATTTATTGATTCCTGTTAAAAAGTTCCAAGAAAATATTCATGCCCTGTAGCATTCCCTGATATATCAAAATGTGGTTTGATTTCTTCCCCCTGCTTTGTTTGGCATATGTTACTATATTGGACTCTTAAAAAGTAGAGGTTACTAGAGAGCAGAGATGGAACAGCTCTGCTTCAGTGCAAAAGCACACTAAATACAGACAGATCTTTCTGGGTATGGGCAAGAGCCCTGCTCAGATTACTGAAATTGGTTCTTCGCAACTTGAAAAAAAAACAGACATGGGATTAATTATTTTTAGGTTTTTAAATGAGTTATGTGAAGTATCTAGGAAGATGCCTTTTTAAAAATTATTTGCTTAACTTTAAACTTGCAACAAACCAACTCCAAACTCTTCTCTGCTCTCCAGGTTACTTTCTTGACAGCTATAAACCAAATCAAGAGAATCAAGAGACTAGGGGAAAGCACTAAGAGAATTGGAAAAGATTGGTCAAACCGCCATTGTGTTGTGCTTCTAACAGAATCCTGTGATTTTTCAGAGTATCAGAGTACATCAATATGTACACAACACGCAGATCATAAAATCTAATGTACTGGGGGAAGGAAAGAAAATACAGCAAGTAGCAGAGAAAAAAAAAGTACCTTCCCTAAGGCAGATTTTTCTTACAGAAAAAAAATCACTTTTCCTTCTGTGTCTTGAAAAACTTCATACATATGATATGAATAAAGGACACCTGTCTTTGATAATTCTTTGGTGGAAGGAAATGACAGAATTTCAATGAGAGACAAGATCTCCTACCAGCATCATAATGGATTCAGAAATTTCTAAATTCACTTTAGCCCAAATTTTTGAGGACATGAAATATGATAGTTACTTCAGACAAAATAGACAGTTTAGTTACATGGTTGCATAGTCCTCCCAGAACACTTTATTGCATGGATTGTTTTTTAGGACAAGAGAAAAGTGTGGGAAATATTGGCAATTGGTGTTGTCCTTCCTGAAGCAAAATGTCTCCTCAAAGAGCTTATTCCTTCTCCTTTAGAGTCCAGATTATAAAAACTCCTCATGTTTGCTCTTCTGGACTATTCCCTATCATCCACTCTTTGTTATCGCTGGCAAAGGTCTCAAAAACTTCTTTTAAAAAAAGGTTTCTATGTAATCTAGGCATGCAAACACTTTAAAGTGGCATCTCTAGAAACCTGCAGAATATAGCCCTATAGAAATTATTTCTGGTGCAGTAACTTAATCATGTACAGCATAAAGCATTGGTATTTTACAGTGGCAAGAATTCATTCAAGATGTAAGGTAAAGCCTTGAAAAGACTGACCAAACTGCCACGTAAAAACTGTAACTGTGCCATTTACGTGGGACTGACATTTTGGTTTACACAGGGAGAAAAGTCACATCCATTCCTCCTTGCAAATATTTCTTATTGATTTCAGTATATTAGCAGCAGGATGAATTTTATAAGCCAAATATTTTGGCCTAATTTGTCAGGCTGCACTTGCAATTCATATGTGCCATGGGCCAGTAGTTTTATTGCTTTAGAAAACCGAAAAACCTACGAAGTTCAATTCTGTTATATATTCTAAACTAGGAAAAAAAAAGACATCCTTTGAAGTAAACAAAAAATAAAACCATCAAATCATGACAGGGGTGTTGTCATATATATTGCAAGAGATCTATTACCATAACATTGCAAGGGTTCCATGCTGCTAGAGTTTTGTATCTCCTTGATGTATCTTGCAGGCAGCTCCTCTAGGCACTGACTCTTCCTTGTCCTCACAGCAGCCAACTGACTCCAGTTCCCCTTAACCAACCAATCCACTCTTTTATAACTCTTCTTATTGGCTACAGCTGTGGCCTGTTAAAGTCAGGCCTGTTCCCAGTCTCTAATAATTGGCTCAGCTACATCTCCTTAAGGGGGTAAGATTACTTTCTATACTACCTCTATTTTCTTATATTGTATCCCCCTACAGGGGGGACTGGTTTTTTAATGCCTGTCTTACTCTCAAAATGAAAATGTTACAGGAGTTTTTTTTCTAGAATATCACACCCTTACTAAATATCTCAGATGAGAAGAAACTGCTGTAGAAACATGAAAGACAAATCAATAAATGCCTGCTGTCCTGGTTAGTGTGGATGGCAATCCTTTGTCATAGACTGTTCAGCTACAGATCCTACCTGATGCCAAGGAAAAAGTGAAGCATCGTCCTTCACAACACACCCTTATTGTAATAGGCAATAGGTGTTAGAGGATAACTGCATTAAACTTGTTTGTTGCCAATTCCAAATGCATTAGAAGAATTATTCATCATTAACAATCAGAAGGAACCAAATATTACAAAATTGAGTAAGTTGAAATGAAAAACTTCAGTCCTAAAGGTCAATGGACCTTGCATTCAGTCAGCAGGGCAATGTATGACAAATATATATAAACGTTTATGGATTAAAACAGTTTGCAAGCTACTTGGACTTTCTTTACAATTATAGCAGAATCTGCAATAAATTTTTCTCATCTGAAGTTCAATTAATGATCATAATAGCTGGAATAGCAATTAGCACTGTTGGAGAGGAAGACAAAGCATGAGAAATACAGAGCAGTGTCTTTCCACAAAGCAATAAGAAAGGTTTTTCACAACCTCCAGTCCATCCTATTCTCAAACATCTAATTACAATGTTCTGTATTCCATTATTTTTCACCTTTATATGCAGCTCTTACATGGAAGTAAGAATACAAAGCTCTTTCCTACATTTGTTTTATTCCTATAAAAGTGAAAATCCTTTTTCCTTCTTAAAATGTTACCATATTGTATTCCAGGGTAAAAGCATAAATTTTCATCTTTCTTGTTAAAAGACCATAGAATTCACCCCAAATGGGAAAAAAAACCAAACAAAAAACCCCAAAACAAAAACAACTACAACAAAAACCCAAAAAACCAAGAAAAAACAGAAAAAACCAAACAATCCTCAGAACCTTCTTTAATACCTCCATAAAAGATATAAATCCACACTATTTTAAATGCAAAATATTATCAGCATGAAATCTTATCTAGATTTCAGTTTTCAATTAGTTTTTTCATTAGCTTACTGCAAAGTTGAGTTGCACTACAAGTCCATTACAAAAGTAAAATCCTTTTCCACTTCAATCTGCTTTGTTGACTGCTACAGATCATTGCAAAGAAGCCAAGGAATGCACAGCAATTAAGTTGTTCAATTTTTCTATTTAAATTAGCTTAGGAAAACAGCTTTGGATATAATTACCTTATTATTTTACCTTCAGTTTCTAAGGCATAAAACCCTAGCCTTGGAAAGAAGAAAAAGCCTTGCAAACAATAGTGCTCAAATAGCATTCTGAATGCCATATCAACAAGTCAAGGGAATTCAAATGGAAAACCTCAGGTTCTTGAGCTATGAATATCCAATACAAGCACCTCAGCAGACTTTATACAAGGGCAGTGACCCTCTCCAAAGACCCCCAAACTACAGGGTAGAGTTGCTAAATGCAAAATATTCCACTCTACAGAGATATCTAGCAAGACACATCTATCCTGAGTGAGCAATTTCTTGCTCTTGTGAGTTCAGTATAACATTCACACCATTTTCAAGTTTCATTCCTTTTGTTCATGCCAGATGAAATAGCCATCACAACAACAGATATCCATAACACAAAACTATTAACTATATTCATAACTACCCTCGACTATCTGAGGTAACATTCCTTACACACCACAGCCTCAGACACCATGAGGGCCAGGCTCCTGCTCTTTAACTGTCTGAAAGGCTGGTCTGTAGTTCTGTACAGCCAAGAATAATTAACTTGCTAAGTAGAAAAGCATTTCACAATCTATGGAAGAGAGAAATAAGTATTAACAAAACCCCCTTTTTTTAGCCATTGTCTTTCCAGTGTATCTCCTTGCTTCCAGCTTTTTTTTTTTTTCTGAGCTCCAGCAAATACCAGCTAAGTGTCCACAGGTTGATCCTGTTTTTTAGATCCCTGCCCAGCAATTGATCTTCTGCCTGAGCTGCAGCTCACCAGTCCAACCCCACTTTCACCTTTGTACCCCAAGACTGCTCAGGGCCTCTCCCCTAACACACTTCACAGCCCTCCTGCCCCAAGGAATTACCTGGTACCTCTCTGATAGCACACACAGCCATTTTCACTTGTCACACCAGTGTAAAAACAACTGTTGAGATGGTTTTGGGGGGATAGGGTTGCTACAGGAAGAATATTGTTACTGCTGTCAGCACTACAAAAGTTATCAAGCATTGTAACATCTTGCTGATTAAACTTTGAAAAATAAATATGTGAGGTGTCATTTGGCAATGAAATAGCATTGAAATCTAAATCTGATTCATATTATGATACCTGAACAAACTGAAAATGGGGTAACAGAATCCAGGTAGGACTTGCCTGACAGACACAATTCCTGAACTCCCTGCTGCACAACTTGAAGGGGAATTGGACAGGTACTGCAGGCTCAAGGTAGAAAGACACAGCACTTTCAGAAAGAGCCACCCACAAGAAAGTCACATCATCAAACCAGATTTTATCAATAAATACTGTATCAAAGTACTTCATTTGTCACAGCCACAGTTCCTATACTGCCTTTAACCAAACCTTACAACAGCACTTTAATTTTTGCATTTCTGAAAAGAGAAGGTCCTTAAAGTTCAGTAAAAAAGATAAGACCAAATTTCCTAGCTTAAAACCAAACTGAAAACAAACAAAAAAACTCTATAAAAACATGGATAGTGTTTTCTTTTAACAAACCCTTTGAAAAAATACAATATCCTGTAACCTGCTAATTTTTGTATGAAATCAATACTTGAAAGCAGAACTGTGAGCAATAATTCATCAACTTATCTATTTGTCACTATTTGACAAAAATTATCCATTTAGGATATTTCTAGTCTAAAAGCCTTCCTTCATGTACCAGCAAAAGCATTTTAAACATGAAGTTGAGATTCCACAGTCAATAACCAACTGCTCATTGTGGTTTCCCTGCTCCACCTGTGAGGTTGGATGGACATGACATGCTTGCAGCTTTAACAAACAGAAGTATCAAAGAGCTAGACTGATTTCTAATGTCAGATGCACACAGGAGTACCTCAGAATGCAAAGTTCTAGCCAAAATAACTCACAGTTTCCTTGCTGCTATCATTTGGCATTCAGAAGGGTACTTGAAGTTTCTATTGTAGAAACATTTTACAGAGAAATTGACTTGCTGGAGTAGCTGTGGAAAAGAAAATAACCATGTATTTGAAGTCCAAGCTGGGACAATGAAGTAAGTTGTCAGTTTTTCATCCTTTTCCTTTAGAGGCAATTAGATAAGAACTACATGTATCAAAGGTCTTTATTGTAACCTATCCTGCAATAAATATAAACTCTGGTATACATCAGGTAAGGCTATTTTAATTTCAATGCTTTACATAGCATAAGAACACCTTCCAATATCTTGCAAAGGAAGTATAAGCAGCACTGAGTCCCCATGTCCCTCACCAGCCTAGAAAAGGGTTTTGTTTAGTCCTTAGAAGGAGGGTGTAAACTGCTTGTCCGGTCTTCTCATAGACACGTTCCCTCGTGTCTAATAACCCGTAACAAAAGACTGCAAAACTTTTCCCCTATAAATTACATTAAACTTTACCATAACTATTACTGTCTTTTCTGATCCATACTAAATTATTTTTCCACCTCTTCCAGGAGATACCTAAAGCCTTACCTTTTGCAGGCTAGATTTCCCAATGGAAAGCTGCCATAACCTCTGTTGCTACCTGTGCACTTGATGTGGGGAAAATAACCTGCTAGTGAACGGCAGTAATTGGTTTTTCCACATGGCTTGTGGAGCCTTTAGATACTGGGTCAAAAAAAGCTGCTCCCCACATGTATTTAGTTAGAAAAACCAAGATGAAATGCTGTTTATACATAAGTGGGCAGTACGAGCAGGATCATTCCCTCAGGAAAGGCAAAGTGACCTCTGAGGGCAGCTAAATACGGGTGTCCGCCTCAGCCACCATGGTCATTCCCCACAGCGGGCAGGTTAAAAAAGCAGATCTCACCTGCCATCGGGGGATCCCAGGGCCATAACACAGTGCCAAGGCCACCAACCAGCCAGGAACCAACAAGGACCACAGCCCAGTCCCTCAGGAGCAGAGCAGCCACGTTCCCAGCCTGGGTTTAAATGGAGCCCTCTGCGGAAGGCCTCAGGTGAGGCTGCGGAAGGCCCCAGGTGCGGCCGCTCAGGGCCCTCAACGCACTCAGGCCTTTGGAATTCTTTCCCAAACCCGTTCCCTGTTGCCAGGTGTGTGTGTCTGTTCTATTGCTTTGATGATGTGACCTTCTTCCTTCTGCAAATGCTGTGTCTTTCTACCTTGAGCCTGCAGTACCTGTCCAATTCCCCTGCAGATTGTGCAGCCGGGAGTTTAGGAATTGTATCTGTCAGGTAAGCCCTACCTGGATTCTGTTACCCCATTTTCAGTTTGTTCAGGTATCACAACATGAATGTAGATTGAAATTTCAAGGCTATTTCTCTGCCAAATGACACCACACTTGTGCCTGTGAGTACTTTGCTTAATGGTGCAGGTGCTTAATGGTGCAGGTGCTGCTGCACCCCTTCAGTGTGGGGGCAGTCAAGTCTTTGCAGAGACAGGTGGCTTTAGAATGGGGTGGGGTTTTTTCTACAAGCTGCTTTGTTTTTGTGGGCACACAGTTTGGGGTGATTGGGAGTGGGGCTGTGGTGTGGGCACAGTTTGGGGTGATTGGGAGTGGGGCTGTGTTCAGGCACAGTTTGGGGTGTTTGGGAGTGGGGCTGTGTTCAGGCACAGTTTGGGGTGATTGGGAGTGGGGCTGTGGTGTGGGCACAGTTTGGGGTGATTGGGAG
>VZSJ01000845.1:876193-923743 GCA_013398405.1 Pheucticus melanocephalus
TTAACTACTGTAACTTCTGCTAGCTGGCAACAAAGGTTCAGTGCTTTCAAGGAAGCCAAGGATTATTATGCAAGGTGAAAGCTCTGAGTCTGGAAGAAAGCTACTAGTAAGGTCTGTCTGAAAGCTTAATCACCAGATTTAATATATAGCCACATGCTTCAAAATTATTTCAGTGAACTGCCTGGTCAGTTTTGAAGAAATATTTTCTTGTAGAACTGCGTATTAAGGGATGTCTTAATATTTTAGTCAAATTTTGAGTAGAGCAGATGAGCAAAAGTGTTCTTTTGAACTTTTGCATTAATTATTGTGCTGAATGATAGGTAAGATATTCACTAGGGGATGTAGACTTCTGCCAGTTCCAGGTTTGTGTAAATGGAAACTTAATGGCAGAGAATTGGGTTTTAAGTAATATGCATTAAGGTCATTAACTTCTCTGGGCGCACACAGAAATGTAATCAGACACATCCTTGCCTCCAAATTTCAGGCTGCAAGCCTAGAAACTATTTATCCCTCTATTCTGCCCCAAAATGTAGAAACAAGCTTACATTTTGTATGCTGTTAATGCAGAAATTCAATGAAATGGAGCTGTTTGTCCAGTTAGACGATGCTGTTTTAAGATAGGAGTAGTGCCACTGAAATACTGAATATGTGGGACTGTGGTACACCAATATTTAGACCCAGCAATTATTCCTATGGGCTTGATTAACTGCATGAAGGACCTGAGTGCTTCATCAGTGGCATAATTCTACTTTAAAGGGTGCAGACAACAATTGTCATCTGGCTTTCAAAAGTAAGTTTGTAATTACTGGACTGTGTTCTGCAGACAGAGGCATGGCAGACAGAACCAAGAATAGGGAGGAAATGAAATGTGGTGCTGGGAACTGTTAAATGAGCTCCAAAGTGAAGGCTGTGAACAGGCTCTGTTATTTTGAGAGACTAACCAAATTATGTAGACACTAACATCAGACATGATTCTATTATAAATGTGTATGTTAAGCTTCAGCAGTTCTCAGAAATCAGTTTAGTCTGAAATTAATTCCACCTCTTCCAAAGTATTTCTGCCCAATTTCCATGGATTTTTTTTGCAGCAGAAGAGTGGAATATAAACTAGATATGTATTCTTGTTATTTCAATACACTTGGAGTTTTTTTTCCTTCTGATACCCACTGCTTTGTCCTAGAAATGGGATCTTGATAGCAGAGTAAAATGAAATCTAAAAATTTGATATGGACTGCTACAGTGTTTATAAGTTCAGAGATTTCTACAAGATTTCAGTGAGCCCTAAGGTTAGTATTGGGATAAATTCCTTTTCTTTGTTTTCAACATTAAAACTTCTCTTTCATCTTACACTTAGTCTGGAAGTCAGAGTAATGTGGTTTTGCCTGTTCCTTGTCTCTGGGCTTGCTGGATAGAGCAGTCCAGCTCAGGGTGAATTGCACCCTGGAGTTGGTCCATCAAGAGTTAAGAGCTCTCTGGGAACTTCAGGATAGGAGCAGGCATAAACAATCTGTCTCTTTCTGCCCTCCAAGGAAGGGGGAGGGAAACTTTCTGGCATCCAGGTTTTCTCTCTGCACCAGACTTGGCACATCATTTATTTGCCCTCAGTTGATGTTTGAAAGGTTTCCTTTGCAGAATGGGTCTGGAAGGCTTTCTTCTCCTCAAAGCTTAGGCTTTGTAAATGCTAATCATTCTTATGTGAGAGAAGGGGTTGCTGTGTCCTGCTCCTTCTCCTTCCCAATGTGCCAGGGAGAAAGTAAGCCACTTGGTGTTCTTTGAGTTTGCTTCCTGAAGATTTGCTTGATAAGGATTTTCCAATCTTAACTCGTTTGGTTAGCTGCAGTAAGTTCAGCTCCTCATTCTTTTCCTTTCCTGGAGCAGTCACAAAGGAATACAAGCTGTGTGTTGTGGGAAAAGTACACTTTTTCTTTTAAGAAAAATCCAACACAACAAAGCTACCTTGTAATGTGATTAGAGAAACCCATTCTTAGCTCATTTATGGCACCAATTGACATGAATGGTTCACAAAAGATCTGTGCATGGTCATTAATATTATGAACTTAGTGTTTGAAAAAGTGAGGAAGAGCTAAAGGTCTGTAGGGATCCTGAAAATTCAGGAAAAAATAGCTTTTGGCATTAAATAAATCTGAAAAATATTCTATTGGAATTGTACTGTTGGGATGGTTTATTACATAGCTGTAGTTGATAGCTTACATTTTTGGAGTTCAGACATTTTTTTTGCTAAAGGAAAAAAAATATTTTATTCTTTTTATTTTACATCCAATGAAAAAAGTCTTTCAGACTGTTGCACAGGGTATGATAAAACAGATCTTAAAAGCCTTACTTTCTCAAAAAAAACCCCACAGGCTAAAACTAGAAGTTATTACAAATGCTTTGAAGCTGATGCTCAGTGCTTTGCTCTGAATGATGTAAGAAACAATACCACGGAAGAATATTGAAAGTAATGGGTGAAAAGTAATAAAAAATGTCCAATTGAAGAATTTGGTTGAACAAATTCAGTCCCACGTGGCCTGGGTGCCAGGTGAGCATGTGACATGGTGAGAACCTTGAAGCACTTCCAAAGAAATGGGGTGTGGATTGGGCATGAGGAGGCTCTGTTGGAGTTTGGAGAAGGGGATTTCAAACCCTCTGAGTGTATTTAATCTTGTACTTTTTAACAGACACCAAATTGATGCAGAAGAGCAGTATGAAGGTCAGTATTAATTCCAGGTCAGCCATCTGGAATTGGTATTTTAATTGTTCAGGTTAAGAAGTGTGCAGTGGGAGCCAACATTTAACATCTTGGAAAGTGAGACAACCCCTTAAGCCCCCTCTTAAAAGGGGCTGAGATAATAAAACAAGGTTTCCCAGTAGAGTGTTTCCCATAGAGATAAAGAATCTATAGTAAACACGGAGGCAGAGGTTTACTAAAACTTAATGGGATCTGAATTTGGCTCAGTTTGTTTGATTTCATGTTTCTTCCAAGTGATTTATGAACTAATTGCACAGGGTGTATCAGGATTTTGTTTTACTAGATTAGTATCTCCATTGCACAGTTGGTAAAATGCAAAGTGATCATGCAGAGCACTCTATTTTCAATTCCATACTTGAATGTAGTAATTTTTTCACTGTAAAATGAGAGGGCGTTTTTATGATCCAGTGCAAACACCTAGTATAATAATTTCAATTTTACCTTCTTGTTCATTTGCTTCTTTAAAGGAAGCTTTGACTCATGTTTTGGACAACGAGTCCTGCCAGCAAAATTGTTTGCTAACATATTTAATAAAATTATGTCAAGAGCTGTGAGAAATTCATGCCACATTTATACAAGATGTGTTAGCATAAGTGATGTAGAATTTGCTAGTAATAAATAGATAGCGTAAACAGTTATTTGCAGTATGTTGATAAACATCTTTCACACTATTTTCTCTTCCAAGAAGTGGAATTATTAACTCAATTAAACCTTACCAGAAGTAGATGATATAAATTCAAAACAGACAAAGCACCAAATTTGTGGTGAAGCTTATTGTTATATATTCAAAATAGACTTTCTGCAACAGTGCAGTAAATCAGTGAACACTTGCCAGTTCCTGCCTGCCTGAAAATTGGAAAGCAAAAATCTCACACAATAGGGAGCAATTTTTTTTATTAATATTGAAATGTTACAGAATCTCTAGAACTAAGTTTTGCAAAAGTAGCAGCAGCTATGTGTGAGCACTCAAAGCAAGTATCGATGTTAGACCTGGAATGTGGGGCTGATTCTGAGTTCTGAGAGGTTTGTTCCATGCTTAATTCTTTATCTACAGCATATTTAAAGAATAGGTATAAATTATAAAATGCCATTTGTATAGGGGGGAGTGGATTGGAGTGGTTTTGTTGTGTGGTTTTTTTAAATTCTGCAGTGCTAAATGGAAGAACAGAGGTATGCATTTTTTTTTCTGGTGGATGATCTGATATAGAAAATAATCTGTCTAAACACCTGTTATTTGCTCAATTTCCTACTTTCATCTCATGCCATCTTCCCAGATTGTTACTCATAAAAGTAGGAAAACCATATTTAATCTGCAGAACAGGAAACCGAGTGTGATAAGCAAAAATAGTCTAATCATTGACTGAGATTAGCTTTTGGTTGCTTAATGTGTGATTTATTTCTTTATTTTGTCATTCAGAAGGGACGTGGAACGTTCCTGAGATATCAGTGGAAATGAGTTCTTTATTGTAGATACAAAATTCTATATTGTGGATATAAATATTGTAATATTTGTGGTATCTTTAACTTCTCAAAGGTCTTTCTTTTTCGAAGACTTCAAGTTAATGTCTTTTCCCAAAATCAAGAGAATAGTTGTAAACATAAAACTTGAACCCTTTCAGCAGTAACTTTTTTATCTTTATTTTCCATCAATGTTCATAATCAGGTCTGACTATTGGGTAACTTCCCAAGTGAATGAATTTGGGTTGGATTTAGATTGAATAAACAATTTTGCTTCTGCAGTAAGACCCATTACTGTCTGAGTCAAGGTGTGGATTGCCTTGTTATTTCAAGATGTGTTTTAGGAATCTCCTAGACTGCTTTGAAAGGAATACCAGTCTTGAGGCAGAGACTGCTTTGGAGGAAGGCTTGGCTCTTGTATCAATTCCAACAGGTAGCTAAGCTTCTCTGATCCTGATTCCTGCCTGCACAGAGATAATTCTTCCTTTCCTCCCTGCCTACAGTCAGCTCTTTGAAGAAAAGAACAAGAGAGCGTTATCTTAAGGGAATAGGGTGGAAGATAAGAGTGTTTATGATACAGATGCTACACAAATTTAGCTTGTGGTGTACTTGTACATAGTAAAAGTTGTAATAAGTTGATGTGCAAGAGAGGAAGCCTTGCAACATGAAAGAAATGTAATACTCTGCATTCTTAGTCCCAAACTCATTTTATAGCTGTGCTCTGGAGGCTTACTTTATAAAGAGCACATTTTGCATCAAGTTAATTATTTAAATATTATGTAGAAAATTATTATCTAAGACTTAAGGCTCTACAATAAAGTATTGTAGGTTGCTTAAAAATCAGTCAAGTCTTCAATTGGGATTTATAGCTTCTTAAATAACTTGTTCAAATCTCATTAAGATGAACAAGAAGTACAAAAGAAGCACTCTTGGGGGAAAAAAATGGATGTGATTTTAAGGGAATATATTGAGTGAAAATTACCTTCTAGCTTTAAACCTAGAGGCTAGAGAGTCTGAAATTGCTTTTCAGTGTAAATAACTCTCGTAAATTAAACTAAAGTTGTTATTAGAATTGATGCAATGGTCATCCTGGTGAAAACAAGATTACACTTATGGTATAAATAAGAGAAAAACTTTACAGTGTGTATGGGGAAAAATGTTTGAGTTTTCAAAAGCTGTCTTTGGGCATCAGATGCTGGCCCATGTTTATGGCAGGTAACATTTGCTGTAGTTTTGGTCTGTTGGTTGTTGAGAGTGGAGGAGTGGTTTTAGCTGGGCATAAAGCACAAATGGGGTTTAAGAAGTGTTCAAAAGAGAAGCAGAAAGGTTACCTTTTTTCACACCTTTCCCCCTCCTCCCTTGCATTGTTCAACAGATGGAATAACTGCCTCAAATGAAACAGAACAGGAAAACGCCAAACCCTGAATAAAGCCCGTGTCATCGGTGGTGATTAATTATTTCTGTCTTTAAATATACCCTGTAAAAGACAGTGCTTGATTTCCTAAAAGCTCCAGTGTCTTACTGGTAGCTACATGTGCAATATCTTTATTTCTTTAGCAGTAAAAGACATCATGGAAATAACCCTTCTCCTGCTGCTGGAGGGAGCCTGCTTGCTTGTTCCTTGGATTTATCCCAGTTCTAGAGAGACTTGGATATACTGCTGGATGGTTTTGTTCTAGCCTCTGATTTAATGGCTTGATCCATAATAGAGTTTTAGATGTGTCATGATTCTGTATGTCACATTGCCTATTCACTCCTCAGCTACTGTTGTTGGATCAAAATTTCAGCTTAGTATTTTTTCATTTGTTTGTGGGGTTTTTTTGGGTTTGTTGTTATACAGGAATACTTGAAAATTCAGAATCTGTTCTTTTATGCAAGAAACGTACTGTCCTTACAAATTCCATATCTCTCTTTTAAAAATTGAGTTTAAAAAAACCTTTTCTCTTTTCTACATTGTTTCTGATTAGAAGTTATCAAACACTGCTCATCTTGAGCTCGTTGCTTCCTAAGTTATCACAACAACTGACTTTGAATGCATCATGATGTTTATAAAGAAGTCTCTGAGAAATAATTTCTATTTAATTGTAGATTCCTTGCAATCATGATTGGTTTAGATTTCCTTACTGGAATGGGAAGGACAATGAATTTGACCCCCAATTTCCTGTTTGGTTGGCATCATGCTGTTCAAGAAGAAAATGCTTATCTCTTATTCAGGGTGGTTTCATAAACTTAGCAGTTTAGTGATTTTGTAACACCACTTAAGACAATTTTTGCAATTTCTCCTTCAGATGTGTTCTTTTCAGATTCAATAATTAAAATGTAAATTATGTGCCTCTGTTGAACAGAAACCTGCTGCCTTCTCTAATGACAGTTTTGTGTGTTGTGAAATCACACCTTTAGCAAAAGATCATCTCAGTCTGACTGCAGATCAGAAGTAACCATGTAATCAAGAATTCTCAGAAGATGGAATTCAGTCATTAAATCTGTGCTCTGTGGCAGGTCACCAGAGTGGGTAGTGTCCCCTAGCTTAATGAAATATTAAATCAGTAGCTGAACTTCTGACCTGTCTTTGCAATTAAGTATACTAAAAACATTTTACTATGAACTTCTGGTCTCAAAACAGGCATGATGCTTGTTTTCTTCCTACAGCAGACACAATGTGGGAGGGGTATTTCCCTTTTTTTTTTTTCAGTGGAGTGCATGTCAGTTCAAATTTTACTTCTTCAGAAGCATAATTTGTAATATGGGCTGGACCCTGAGTGACAATGGAGTGGCCAGCACTCTAAAAACCTCGTTTCTTAATGTTTTAGATAAAAATTTGCAAAATGCTCTCTGTCCTGCCCAACAGACTGTTTCTAGGTCCCTCCTTATTGGCAAGTCCAAACTAACAGTGAGGAAAAGGGAATTTCTGAAAATCTTGTGGATCCCTCCCAGCTCAGGGTATTAAAAATAAAAAATAAGCCCCCAATATCAGGATTATAATTGTATTGCTTTTCCAGGCTACTAAGATTTGAAGTTATGTTGTGCACATGGGTAGAATAGGCTCAAAATGCTATTACAGCAGTCTTTCAGTGGGGATTTTTTTTGTTTACTTCAGAACTTCAAAATTGGTTTCCAGAGAACCCTTTGGAAATGAAATTGCTTGCTTGCTTTATACTGTGCATCCTGCTGCGGTGCTGATAGTTGCAGTCAAGCACCATGATTTTAAATATCATGGATCATTGAAACATAACTTTCTCATTTGAATTATATATAATAAACATATTATATTGATGGTAGCTTACTTCTCAGGTTGGTTATGATATTTATTCATGAGACAGGAGCAGTAAAGACTGCTTTGTTGGTCACAAGTAACGTGTGCTGTTTGTCATGCAACAGCTCTGCTTTCAGCAACTGAATACCAATCTTCCTAGAGGACTTGCTAGAGTAATTAAAAGTTGTGGGGGGAAGTGTCAAAGCTAATTTTTGACTGTTTGGCGTTGTTTATTTAGTGTTAATACGATATTGATGAATTGCAGTTGGTCTTGATGCATGTACATCTTGGATACTAGAGGCAAACTTAGGAAAAGAATTCTCTTTAGACCTTTTTTGATGTACAATTTTCAATATTTATAAGGAAGAATAGGAAATCTTAGCATTCAGTGTTTGGTTTCAGTTGAAACATGCTTTGAGGATACTAGTTTGTATTCACAAAGGAAATTTTTTATTGTGTGTATCACAGAGAAAGTTTATTTTAGTCTGCCCTTGACAAATTAATGTTTGTTTTAAAGGAAAGATTGTTGCAGGAAGTTAGTGGCTCTACAAATAATGAATCTAGAAACAAATGAAACCTCTCTAGACTTAAGGCCTTATTGGTTTTTTGCTGATTCAAAGAGGGGGAAAAAGTGTCTAGGAAACATAACTTTTCCTTGGTTTTGAAAGATGCTAAATAATCATCTAGCATTATGAGTTACTCAAAAGCTGTTCAGTAGTTTTATATTAGATTTTAAATGTAGCTTGATGTTAGGAATTTCAAAAACTACATCAATCATTATTACCTTAATTATTTTTCCAAAAGTTTTAAACCCTGAGTTTTAGTTCATTATTGAATAATATAAACTTTTGGATTTAATGAAACTTCTAACTTCATCCCTTGCTAATCTAGTGATCACAAAAGGATCTTTGGTTATGCTTAATTTAGGACTTCACTTGATTTATGCAGAACTTAAAAATTCAAGAAAACTATTCCTTTCAAATAAAATAATGGTATTTTTGGGTGGTTTTAGGGACTTATTCTTCCTCCTATTACAGCTTTGATATATATATATATAAATATTTCATGCATATGATGTAACATCTTGTGTATGTAATATATACTTAGTTTACTTTAGGACTTATACAAATAATGCAATGGAGATAAAAGCTGTGTACCTGCTTTCCAGTAATTTAATCTGTATTACAAGTTCTTCATTACTTTCCAAAATTTAGTTACTGACTACACTACTTCTGGGTATAGTGATTGCAAAACATGATCAATTATGCATTTTTATCCTGATGTGGGTAGGATATGTATTAAATCAACAGATGTTCAGTAAAAAACACTTTTGAAAGGAACAAAGGAAATATTATCTACATCTGGTGAGGTTTTTTGCATGTTTTGGTGAATTTGGGGTTTTTTTGTTTGTTATTTATGTCCCTTTTCTTTAAAAATGTCCCGTTTGGACAACAGTGACTTTTTCAAGTTGTGTTCAAAGTCTTGTATGCAAGTCTGTGCCTTTTGGGGTAATGAGCAAGGCATGACTAATTTCTAGCAATTTGGTCTCTGGACCATGTCCTGGAGGGCCAAAATAGTCAGATGAAAATGTTTATTTTAATCAGCCTCTCCACTGCCTGATGTTTCAATTACAGCAAGTCTTAGCTTAGCACTCTGACTCCTGTCAGACTTCATCTGTATTATTTCTGTAAGCCTGCCAACAATTTCCAATTCTGCTCACTCTTAAAAAGTTCAACCCACAAAAGCACAGCCCCAAACACAAACCTATGCAAGCCTTGCTGCAAAGCCAGTGAAGAACTAATTACAGCTGACTCTCTTCACTGATGTTCAGTGTGATTAGGCATGAGAAATAGTCTCTCTGGGCATCGCTGAGGTCTGTACATGTGGGCCTGCTGAAATTGGGTGACTTTTGTCACTCTGCATGTGTCGCATGTTGTACTACTTCCTCAAATTAAATTCAGTGTCTGTGGAGCAGAAGTATGAAACTAGCTTAATTTGGGTTTTGGTTTTTGTGTAATTTTTTTTAAATTAGTATTTATTTAAACTGTGTTACACTGAATTTTAAAATACATTATCTACAGAGAGTTAGAGACTCCATTGTGGACAGTTTCTGGAAATTTGCTGGATTGAAAGCCCTTGTGTGTTGTCAGACTTTGCCTGAAATAAATCTTGTCAAGGGGAAGGATTACATTGTGGTTTGAACTGTGAAGTGATTTCCAGATGATTTAGCTAGAAGCTCTGGGTTTTCAGCTCCATGTAGGAAGTCTGTGTGCAAAGGAAAGGAAAAAATTGCCATTTTTGAAAAGGTTTGACAAAGCTGTTCTGAAGCATTAGTTCAGAGCTTGATGCCGCATGCATCCAAATCTATCCCCAAGTGTGTCCTCTGAAATTGCACCAACATGATGGGTGGGGCTGTCCAACATGCAGTTTTAAAGAAACCACTTTAAAAAAGTGCTGGGTTAACACTGGTGTATGAAAGGTGTAAAAGGTATGAGAGAAACCAAGGTAAAGTGGAATCACAGAAATACCAATGGTGCAGCAAACAGATCATACCCCTTGACTGAGTGAGCTCAGCCAGGTATTGTTCATTATTTACTGGTATTTATTTATTTGTGTTCTCATTGTTCATTATTTACTGATAACTCCAGTTGCTATTATGTCTGAAGGAACAGTTTGGAAAGTGCATCTCTTAGGTGGGAATAGTGACAGAATTTCTAGAAGAGAGCTAAAATCTCTTAAGTAATTGAGACTCAGACTTTTTCCTATGTGAGAGTAAGCTACAGCTCATTGCTCAGCTTTTTTTTATTCCAGCTTCAAGTATTCCAAATCATTGCATGTTGTTAGTTTTCCTCTTAAGTATTTTACTGTATTTCTGTACATATAGATGAACACAGATAATTTGTGTTCCGTTTTTCTAATCTTGGTATCTTGTCTGTCTATTAACAAGGTAGTCTTCAGTTGTCCTGACTTTAATTTAGTCTGACTTGTTTGGCTCTCTTCCTTCAAAAGTGATAATGTGATGCAGGGAGTAATCTTATGGAAGGAAATACAAAAAGCAAAGGTTTGAGAGCATGTGGTGCATCTCCCTGTGCAACATTTTTCCATGTGTTCTTTGCTGTCCTTTTTGGTCTTTGTCATTTTTCTCTCACTTTCTCCCAATATGTTAACCTCCTCACCAAATACAGGAGTGGAAGCTTTATCATTCTCAGAGGAGAAAGTGAACTAATGAGTCATTAAGAAAAAATGTGGTTTTTGCCAGACTTCAGGTGCAGTTATTTCCCACAGATGGCTCTCAAAGAAAATTGTTCTTAATGCTGGCAGACAGATTTCTTGCTGAATCATCCAAAAGTAATCTTATATCTGGAATTATTTTTTCTGTTTCCTAGGTCTTTATTCTCTCATCCCCTGCCAGTGAAAACATTTGGGATAATGATTATTGTGATAATGTCATACAGACCTTAGTAGGCCTATGCTCTCATTTTGTCTTTCAGGGTGGAGAAGGAAAAGTCAAAGAAATGAGCTTTTCCCCTTGATGAGTTTCCTTTTGTGTGACTGTTTTGTATATCAGCTCTACTTGATACCTCATTCTAGCACTGAATTGTGTCCCATGTCAATGTGGTGCTGTACACTCTGCCAGTTCAGATAATTGATCCAGGTCTGTCAAGGAGTATTCTCTTCAAATACTTTGTTTAAATGCTATGCTGACAGAATAAATGTCTCTTAGCTTTGGAAAATTTAGTAAGCAGTCTTCAAGTTAGAAGTCACCGTGTGGATTAGTGTTTTTGTGGAGCAGAGTATTTAGAAAATGAATTTTCCATCATGTACCAAACTTGTCGTTTTATGTGTTAAATTTATTTCTGATAGTGGAAGTATTTTCTTTTTTAGATTTCTTTTTCCCTCAAAAAACTTATGAAAGGTTGTGTTAAGTGGTTTTGAAGATGCTCATCCCGTGAATAAAGCTTGGCTTGGTCAAAGTTCCACCAGAAGCTAAAACCTTGCAAAAGATGCATGAGGGAAGAGTGTGGTCTGAATACCAAGTGTTTTGTAAAAGAGCTGCTCAGGGTAGTAGGAGGTTGGTATACAGTTATTTAATGAGTTCTGTTTTGATGCCCTCATTGCTATGGTAGAATAACTTCTCTCTCCAACACTTTCATAATTTTATGTAGAATCAGTGGACGCATGCTTTTATTATGACTCAATTTTAGTATTGCAAAAATCAAAAGAAGTGTGATAAAATGCGGGCCAAGTTTTTTGCAGGATAACTAAAACTGTTGCACCTCAATTTAGGAAAAACCAAAAAAACATTGTGGGTTAGCCTTTTTGTCTCTGCACTTGCCACCTGCGACAGAGTATTTCTAGTCTTGCTTGAAACACTTTGAGATTGCTTTATTTGTTAAAAACTGGCAATGTGCTAAAGCAGTCCTTTCTGTTAAGTGTGCCATTAATTACTACCTTACATTAATTAAAGTAAATGCAATCATGAGGGCAAGCTGGCAGTGTTAAAGTTAATGACCCAAGACATTATTACTTAGCACAACTTTGAAGTTCGTTCAAGCGATTTGAAACTGTAGGAATTAGATTGAGCTATGTGGTCATAAAATTCTAAAAGCCATGGTTTTAGCCTTTGTGTGAAACTCCTGATGGATTTCATGTTAGCTTGAATAAACTGAGGGCAGAGATAATTGCCCAATACTTGTGTTTTTGCAAAAACTCGAATTTGAAAGAATGTACCTGCTCAGACTTTA
Source organism: Pheucticus melanocephalus (assembly GCA_013398405.1). Classification (NCBI taxonomy): domain Eukaryota; kingdom Metazoa; phylum Chordata; class Aves; order Passeriformes; family Cardinalidae; genus Pheucticus; species Pheucticus melanocephalus. The sequence continues at coordinate 888,399 of VZSJ01000845.1, forward strand.
CCTAAACTTGCAAAGTTTGTGCGCTGTTAAAGGCAAAAGCACTGTAGCACCCCTTGTGTTAAATGCTGCATCACCTTTAGGAAGCCACTGTCCTCACCTGAGATGTCAGCAGCAAATTTCATGTAAGACAAAATATGTGAGCTAATATCAAAAAGAGGAGAGGGAAGTAATAAAGCTTCAGTTGTAGATGGTATAGGCTTGAATTAAAGCTTATTTGAAAGACTGTGTTCTAAATCTTCATTTACTTCAGGCTTTGGAACTCCACTGAGCTCCACTTTGAATCACATTTGAATTCACATTTTCTAGTCTGACAATTTCTTGCAGATTACTTTAGATTATTAGAACACAACTCTTTGAAACAGTGGAGTGATGCAATGGAGACTGCAGAATCTCTCTGGTTCATTTATGATCATGTTTGTGCTTCAAATGGCTATTCACTGATATCCTATTCAGGTGGGTTTTTTTGGGCTGCTTTGAAGGATTTTGGTCTTGATGCATTTGCATTAAACATAAAGGTGTAATTATAAGCAGACCTATTAAAGATCTGTTTAATAGCCTCTTCTGAAGTTTGTTTCCTTGAGGCACTATGGCTCTTAAATTTGAAATTAGCAGCATAAACAAGACAATACTTAATGAAGTCATAACAGCAATGAATTCTAACAAGTGAATCGCTTATAGATTATGCGAACAAAATACAGTTGGTGTGACTAGAACAGGCTGGTTAAATCAGGATGTCTGTGTGGTGTTTCTCTAGCTTGGGTAAATACAGTCAGTGTCCTGAGCTGGTGAACGAGGTCCTGCTCACTTTGATGTCCCAACTCACTTTCCTCAGTGAAAAGCACTGAATCTCATCTTTGTTAGTAAAGTCATCTTGAAAAAAATCTATGCTTCAACCTTCTGCACTTAATATTTAAATGATATCATTGAGGAAGACAAAAAGGCTTATGCTGACAGAGGTGTACAAACATTAACTTTCAGTGCTCTAATGCTTTACAAATTCTCCTTTTATTAAAGAGAAACTGCTTGTGAGCATTTATTTATGGATGAATGAGGAATTGAGCTAATAGATGGTAAGAATTCCTACGCTTATGCTAACGTGCAATATAATTGTGCTTTCTGTAGTTTAAATCATGGCTCAGAACTCAGATTATGAGTCTGATTTCCTTTTTCCTTAATAAATTATTAAGGATTAAAAGGAGAACCAACTATATGACTATCCTATGGGAAGGGAGTGAGCAGAACCGCATATCTGATGTTTTTATGACAAGCCATTGGTGTCCCAACACTAGACTGAAAGAAAACCCTTACTTTCCTGTAAGAGCAGGACCCTTACACCCACCATCTCCCCTGTGTTGTAGGAACATGACAGCACCTGTGGTAAGAATTCTAAATGATTATAATGGAGTCTTCTTCAGTAGTTGGTAGTGGAAAAAAACTGTGAAGGGGGGCAAAATTGCCCTTTTCTACAAAATTACTGCTAGATATATCTTTAATGACTATTCTGGATATGTTTACAGTGTTGCCACAAGATTTGCCTGGCCTTTTATTGTGTCTCCTGTAGACTGTAATTCTTTTTCAAGGCTGCTCTCCTCCAAGGATCTATTACTTTCAAACTGTCGATCTTGGCTTAAACATTTTTTTTAAGGTTCAAATATCAATCAGAAAGCAGAATAACTCAATGTGACACATTTGCCCAGAGCACTCAGCAAGAAATCCTGTGAATGATTATACATGTCTTGCAACTTCTTCAGGAAGCAATGAGGGAAATAAGTGAATCCTTGCTGAGGACACATTTCTCAGACTTCCTGCCAGCAAATGAAAAATCTGATGTATGCAGCACATAAAGCAGCACTGAAATGACAGCCACCTGATGAGCTGCAGGGTGGTAAATAGCTACCCCACTCGAGATGCTGGAGGGAGAAGGCACCAAGAATGCCAAAATATACTTATTTACAGCAAGAGTGGGCAGTGGAGGGAGAGAAGAGGTGAGAAGAAATGAGGCTGTGTTGTCAGAGCATGAACTGGACAAAGCTTTGGTGGTCCTTGCCCTGTATTTCTATGCAACTGCAGCACTGCAGTGAAACACTTGTGCAGTTCAGGGGTCTAAATATAGACATGTTCATGGTGAGATTGATTTCACAGGGCACTGCAGATGTCTAAACAAAGCATCTGGGAGACTGAAGCCATTCTAAAGGGGTTTGTTCTTTTTCTGGTAAATGCACAAAGCAAGGAATGTGAAGAACCAGAACATTGTTCTGATAAATGTGCCAATAAAGAAAGGATTTTCAGTGCTGCTCTGTGGATCAAAAGACATTTTCTTAAAGTTCAGAAATTTCTGTCATGCTTTGGGAAGGGATGAATGCCAGGGAGTGTTCTTACATTTCTATTTTCCCTGATATGTTTCCCAGAAAAAAGAATAATGTGACTAATACAGTCTTTGTATTTGAGTTAAAAAAACCAAAGCACCAAACCAAAAACTCAAACCCACAAAATACTATGTAGTAGCTCAAATATAATGATGTATTATTGTAATAGTCCCATTTGATGTTGATACTTGGTAGTCTTACAGACACAAAATGTGTTTTTTCCAGCTTATAATAGTGGGCCTCTGATTTTTGGGTGGAATTGTCTCCTCAGAAGCAATGCTGATGATCTAGTATGAGGGTTGAAATCTGTACCTGTTATACGTGGTTTTGTGCTAAAGCCTCACTGGGTAATACTAGACAACATCTCAGAAAGTAAATAGAATTTTAGAAATTCCACCTCTATTTACTGTGGCTGTGTGCTGATTTGAGTGCAGTGGTAATCGTGGTGCAGTTGTGTTTGTAGCACAAGCTGCTCCAATGTGAAACAGAAATCTGCTGGATCTTTTTCTGCTTCACATGTTCCAGCCATAGCTGCTCATTCCACATGGCTGAAGGACTTGCTGTGGTACTCTAAACACAGCCTGCAAGAATTAGGGAGTTGTAAGTTTAGGGTTTGGTGTTTTTTTTCCCTAATCTTGTCATTTGTTTATTTTACTTTGTAGTGTGTGTGTATGTCTGTAATGCAGAAATAGATGACTGTTATCCAAAAAGGAAGGTGTCAAACACCTGGCTTTGTATTTAAGTTATCTGAGGCATGTCTCCTTTTACTTTTGTTTATGCCTTTCCAGTCATAGAAACTACAGAGTTAGCAGGTTTTATGAAAACTCTGTGCAATTTGTGCCAAGCAATGTGATTAATTGAAATGTCTGGGCCCATCAGACCATTATGTGGAAGAACTGGTGTATGTTCTTAGTAATGCGTGTGAGTGAAGAAGTTTAGTTCTACTCTTTCAATAACTTTCTATAATTTCCTCCTTTCTACACTGAGGACCCTGTCTGTTTCTCTTTCCTACCCTGCATTTGAATGCTTAATGTTCAAGGTAAATTTCTCAAATTTCCTCTGGACAGGCATGTTGATAAAACAGTGTAAAAAAACCAAACAAAACAACAAAACAAACCCAAAAAACCAAAACAAAACCCCCAGAAATCAAAGTAATAGACCACTCACAACCTACCCATGTCAAGAAACCTTAGAGAAGAGAATAACATTATAGTGTTGCTTTAAGGGGAAGAAAAAACAAAAAGAAAATGCTCCAAACTAAAAGAAAAACAAAGAACCAAACAAAATCTGCCAAAACCCAACAGAAAGTGTTGGAATACTTAATTTCTCTGTTAGACATTACACTTATTTTACAATGTTTAGCGAATTTAAATCTGGTTAATATTGTCATATTTGCAAACTTTTCAATGAAGAATTCAGAACTTTTTTTCCCCATTGTTTGAGGGATAATGGTATCAGTGAATTGCTAGTTTTTAAAGCTAACTGTCCTGGCCTCTGGCATTTAAACAGGTGCTTCAGAGATACTGTCACAGTTCAGAATGCAGTGGCAGTAATGATGCTGGTTGAAGATATACAGCTAATTGGCACTGACATTCAGGACCATCTTGGTGCCCAAATCTGCATCTATTCAGATGAATCCCTTACAAACTGAAGTACTAGGGTAGCATGGCAGGAAAGTACTTTGTGCATAAATATTTTATTTTGAATGTTTGAACAGCTTTGCTCTTATGACCATATTTCTCATGACTTTCACACTAACAGAACAGTAGGGAGACTTAAGCTGCAAGTTAAGACTGTAGATATAATGTGGAATTTGTGTTGTATGTATTTGCTAAGAAAGAAATGTGCTGCACTTCTCCTGCTTCCCTCCATGAACTAATATGTATTAAATATATGATTACGCTGGGGTCTTCTATGTGTGGAGAGAGCACCATAATCCCCACGCAAAGCAGCAGTTTAATGTGTAATTCAAGTTTTAATAGGAGTGCCGGCGCTCTAAAGGTAATTAACCAAGTATTTGGGAGTTATACACCTCTTAGGTCTTAATATAGAAAGGTATATAATTCAAATAATTCATTATTCAATTATTAAAGGGGGCAAACAGTACTGACTAGAGTTTGGAATGATGTCTCTTCTAAGTTGCTGTGGCATCCCTTAGCCAAGTAAAAGAATAAATTATATTAATTGTTCATCTGCTGATTTCTTGAATTGAAAAAACAGGGAAATTCATTATTGTTCTAATTAATGTTGTCCTTTTTTAGCATGATAACTAGGATAACGTCACATAGGAGACATAAAACTAGTTGATAATAACACTGTAAATTCTTGGTCCTAATTTTCATAAACTTCTCATCACTTTCTATGTTTCCTGATCCTTTCTGAGTAGGGGAGTATTCTTTTTTCAAAGCAACTGAGCAAGTATGTGCTCTCTCACAAAGATTTTGAGAGTAAATTAGGAGACAGTCCTTGTTATTGGGACATGAATTCAAGTAGTGCCTGAACTAGTTTTGGTAGTACTGGAGCTGTGTAAACTCTACCTGAAGATCCCCAAATTCAGGTATTATTTTTGTATCAGAGAAGGAAAGATTTCCAAGACTGACCCTATTTAATCAGTGCTTTCAAGGCTATGTGTGAGTAAACCTGATTTTTGGTTCTCTAGAGTTTTGTCAAGAAGCTTTCTGGGGAATTAACTGTAACTCCACCAGTAGGTTGCACCCTGTCTATTTTCAAGACTGCAGATGGGTTTAAAGTGACAGCTCTTGTCTTCACATCTTAACATATATTTGAAGATGAAAGTGTTGACTTGAGAAATCCTTGTTACAAATTTAGAAAGATGTTGAGAATTAAATGGATTATGATATTGTATTAATATTTATAAGCAGTTTTAGAAGTTAAATCTTCAGTTGTGTAGGAGGCTTTTCTACAACATGATATGTCATGTTTAAGTATATAGGTTTTCATATCAAGAAACCTGTACTTTTTTTTTTATCCTCACTGTGGTTTGATCTGCTTTAACAGATCAGAACAAGGCTAGTAGCTTTATGGGCTTTGATATCAGCTTAATTATCAGATTTTTGGTATGCAATCTACTCCTTTAATTAGCTCACATACAGAAAAGTTTGAGCTCTGTTTTGTGTTCTGCTGCCCTGGAAAATTGCTTGTAGTGGTTGGCTGAGTGAGGTAGGTTTTCTGCTCCTTTTCAAAAAAGTTGGCTTGAGAAGCCAAGTTAGCTCTTTGAGGAATCTACTTGAATGACTTTATTCTTGTAAAGCATGCAGTATTTCCAGTTTAAGCACAGATGAAGGTTTGCTGAATTATGTTGTCCTTGCTCCATGTAGCCCTATATTATGATTTCTAAGGGAGTGCTAAGGTAATTTATGAATAACTTAGGAACTGAGCTGAATCACTCCCTGTGTGCCTTTATTGAATAGCCTATAGCATTCTTTTTACTGCAATTCAACAGAATAATTTCCAATGCTTTTTCAACTATTCAGATTTTCATATTTTTTGTTCCTTGGGCTATTAATGTCCTCTAATTGACTCTCAAAAAATCACAACTTCTTTCTTATTTGAAGCACTTTTATCTGTAACTCTTTAGCTTATCTATGTGTTCATAATCTTCAGAGGAAAGAGTTCATGAATTGCTTCTCATGGAATGACTTAGTCAAAGTCTGTAATTAAATTCTTAATTTGCTTGAGAATAATGTCAAGAAAAGATGAGTTGCTGTGTCTTCAGGTCAAGTGTGCACTCCAAATTCTGTGTAACTTCACTTTATTTCATTGCTGCAGCTACACACTACACATATCTGCGCAGGAACAGAGAACCCCCTCTGAGAGGAGTTGATAGCTTTAGTGTGACCCATACTGTCTTTTCTCTCTGAAGTACAGCTTGAAGGTCACTGTGAGGTAGTCAATAATTAACAACAGCAGTGTGCCAGGCCACTAGACCTGATTAGCCTTGATGTACCTTCCACATCAATGTTTCTGATTCCCAGGATATGCTCCCATGTGGATCTTGGACAGGAGGGGGGAGAGAAGGAAGGAGCTGTTCTCTGACTACTTTTTACTCTTTTTATTTTTGAGTATTTCTAGAATCTAGCACTGGCAGCCTTGTATTGAAATTATGCTGCTTGAGACCAGAAAGGAAGCAATCAAAGCCTCCACCTCGAATTTTGGACTACTGCTTTCTCTCAGTCTCTCTCCAAACATTTTTGTCAATTCTATACAGCCACCTGAAGATTAACTTCCATGAAACTAGAAATTAAACTCTTAGTCCCAAAATTTTCAGTATTTCTGGAGATATCCGCTAAGAACAAACACCAAGATTTAAAGTACTTCAAATAAAAATGTGTGGGGGAAACTACAAAGGACTGTCAAACAGGTGTAGCACTGTTTGTCTTTATACTTTATTTCATTAAACAAGAAAATTAATTCAGGAGTGAATTAGGTATTATACAGACTATAAGTAATTACTTCAGTTCTAAAACATTTCTAGTAACTGTTCCCTACTAATTCACAACTGTGTATTCTCATTTTAGCTCACAACCTTTGCGCTCAATTCCTGCTTTACTTGGAAATAAAACCTCCTCAGGATGTTTGAGTGAAAACAATTGGATTTCTCATGAATTTGAAGTCTCTATCAGTATTGCTGCTGCATGCACTTGAGAATTTTCAGATTACCTTGCAAAAGGTAGCAAATGACAGACAAGCAGGAAGTTCCTAAGTATCCATGCTGTGCCATAAGATTTTCATGCTTGCATCAGCATGGTTTTGTACATTAATTATGTGACTTTAAAAAGTTAATAGGTATTGTGTGTAGAAGAACCAATCTAACAAATGTGGACTACAAATGGTTCTAAATATTCTGCACTTGAATTCTTGGACAATTGCCACTAGTTTCCTTTGACAGAGAATATATCACTCACAGTTCTGTCATTTCTACTCCCACTCACAAACACATTTTCGTTCTCTACTGTTGAGATATGAATTAATATAAAAGAAAACACTGAAAAATATTTTTAATGATTTTCTGGTTATACTGTATTTCTGTACTTCCAAGCTCTTTAATTGAACAGGGGAGGGGCTTTCAAAGCATGTTTTTCATGTCATCCCGAGGTTTTATTCCTCCTTTGTGTGACTTGACTGTTGGAGTCTGAATTCAGATTTTTCACTTGCAATATCATAACAGAAAAATTGGGTCAAATATTTCTAAGTTTATTGCTCAGTACTCCGGAGCCTACATCTGAATACAATGCCACATAAATTTCAGAATCCTGGCCTGGGTGCTTGAAAGATGGAAGAATGTTGGGAAGATTTAACAATTAATTTCTCACCATGTTTTTGTGGAGTCTTTTTTAAGTATCCTGGGGGCTGCCAAGTACCCCTGTTTCTCTTAATTTCTGGTTGTTTACCTTCATTAATAGACAGCAGTGCAAGCTTCATTGCCCAGCATTAGCTTCTGTTGCTAAGTTTCCTCTCTGTGTTCCAAAGTGTCCTAGGCTGACATTGAATCTACTTCACTGACACCTCTTGAAGTGAGCACCTAACTCCTGAAATTGTAAGCAGCTTTCTGGAATGCTTCTGAGTACTGGGTGCACAGATGTTTGATCTTGAGTTCAAATTTGAACCACCTCTATAATTCAGGCTACAAGAGTGCCACTTCTCAGCTATAGCTGTAGCCATCCCTCTGAGTCTGACTTCTCCTTACTCTGAGATTTGCTAGAAAAACAAGGAAAAGCTGGGGATTTTATTTGTTTTGTTTAGTTTCTGGAATACGTAGAATTACTGCACATTAGAGAAAAGCTTAGTTCTCTGATTGTGAGATTTCTGGTGTGACATTCAGCTTTCCTGGCTCAATTGTTGCATGCCTGCTGAATGTTAGCACTGCATGAATCAGTAGAGAGCTGAGTGATTATTCTTCCTCCTGAAGTGTCACATTTGGTGTTACTGTTCAGCAGCATGCTTTACCTTACTGCAGGTTTATACATTTAAAGAGAAACTTGTCAACATGATCTTTGTCCCCTTGGTGTGTAAGCATCACAGCAAGGGCAGGTGGCTGCTGTCTGAGAAGCTTTGCCCACTCTAATTCAGCAAGCCAACAATAGCCAAAATACCTTCTGGATTAAATGGTGTGTTCTGCAAATTTCTTTTTTTCTCAAGACTAAAGTGACTAAATTCATAAAATAGTAAAAATTCAGTTTAGGGACTAATATATTTGTGTAAAATATAAACCAGGAAACTATTTTTCTGAAGTTCAAATAAAAAGCAGAGGACTTCTTTGAGGCAAAAGCCCCTCATTTTCAGGTAAACCAAACTCTTCTTCTTAGATTTCCTGCTGGTATTTACTATCTGGGTTTGGAAAGTGAATATTTTAAAAATGTGAATAATAGGAATTGTTCTGACATGGAACTCTTGTTTCATTTCTTTACCTCCCTCCCATGTTCAATATGTTATTGATTCTGACCAAGGATAACTTTTTCCTGAGTGGGGATGAAAAATCTGAAGCAAAACTTAAGTTTCCAGAAAAGTAGACTACAAGCCAGTTCTTCTCAAGTACCGTTTGATTCATAATTTATATTTGCACACAAAACTGGAACACACTGTCTGTTGCCCACTTCTAAAGTTCTTAAATTGGTTCTTGGTGTCCTGAAAAATATCAACTGCAGCTCTAAATAAAAGGGTATTTGTAGGAGAGAGTACTTAAAAAAGGAAAAGGTGGTAATTGGTTCATATTCAGTATTGGAAATTGTGAGGTTTTTCCTACTTTCCACCATGTTATTTAAGTTTTTCATGAACTTATTTTAAAATTTTCTCCCTGATTTTATATTTAAATTATTGTTAACCTTTCCTCCAAGAAATTCACAAAGTCTGACACCTGTGATCCTTCCTGTTATCCCTCTGTCCTACTTTGTGCAATACATTGCAGTGTCTCTCCAAAAGTACTGAATACACTTTGGAGCTGGAATACACAATTGAAGAATTTATTTGCTGTTAAATGCTTTCTGAAAGCTTTTAAAATAGTGCTTTAGTGAGAATCAGTGTGATGCAGCAATATAAGCATCCTCAGTTAAAAAAATTTAAGTGTTATTTCCACAGTCTAATTCTTTTACAGAGTTCTGTATTATGACACTCTCAAAAAGCAATGAACATGTAACCTGATGTGTCTCTATTGGACACTGAAGGTTTTCTGATGAGTCACTTTAAGTACCAGCTATTCACATACAGGGTATTGCTTTGTCAATGAGTTCAAAGCACTACAGAGTCATTAATTTATCAGTTCTAAAATAGATTCTTCTGCTGTGAATTAGCTTAAAAATGCTTGGATTCTTCCTAATGTTCAGGGATTATAGATCAGGCAGAAGGAAAAACTCATTCCTTCTCCTACAGGTAATAGATGTTAAGCACCTCACAAATAACCAAGTTTACTTGAGGCACTCAATAACTCATGGTATTAACCTTAAACCCCCTATTTGATATACATCATAACATACTCTTCCAATAAATGATAATATTCCATTAATTACTTAAACATCTTATAATGTCTTACTGCTGGTTACACTCTGTCAGTCTGTCTCCCAAACTGCAATTCCTGCCATTGTAATGTTATTTTTTGTGTAATTCAGCAACCAGCTTGGTGCATATAGGAAAAACTGAGTAATTCACAACTGGGGAGGCTTTAACACAACAGGCAGTTTTTGTGCCACTGGGGGTTTGGTACCTTGGGATATCATGCCAATTAAAATGGAAAAATATATTAGAAAAAGAGTTTGAAAATCTGTTGTAACTGCCTTGTCTGTTCTGCTTGAGCTTTCTCTGGGAAGCATTAAATTGAGTTACAAGGCTGCCTGTACAGTCACATTGCACTAACGTGGCTCTCGCATGCAATCTCTCCACTTCATTAACAGCTCCCTACCAATTTTTCAGCCTGTGAGCCGTGAGCAGCTGTACACTGCTGATGTTCAACAAACTCAATGTATGAATACTTTAAACTAATTTGGCACACTTGTGAACAATTTAAATAAGTGCTATTAAATAAACTACCAGAATGCCTCTGTTTAGAGTTTAACAATACCTTTCTTACTGTAGTGCAATGACATTTTTGGGATACTAGAACAATTTCTCTACAGCATGTTATTTTTTTAGCTTAATATTTGTCATGCAAAGCATACATAGATGGAGCTGTTCACATCAAAAACCTCCTCTGAGGCTGACTTTAGGGTTTATTAAATAAAATAAATAAAAGGTTGTATGTGTGTAATAAAAGTAATTTTAGGAAAAGACCTGTTGGCTTCCTGCTTTAAGATGTAGCTCCTCTTGCCAAAATTTTCCTGACTCAGGTAGTTTTTCTCTGCATTACTCTGATTCCTGATTGACTTCAGGGCTTACACACCAGACCAACACACTTGGAAAACCCAGATCCAGCACTGCTTTCTAAAGCTGCCTATTGCTTGACCTCCTGCATAGTAAGTCCTTCAGTAAGAACACTTCCAAAATGTGTTTGTACTTTAGAATATCCTCACAGGATTGGGAATTGCCTGTCTGTCCAGCTGGAAGCTTTGCCAGCAGCCAATATCTTAATAATAGGAAAAGGTTATAAAATATTACTGAAATTTGCTGAAAGGATCTTACTCATCTATTAGGTATGTTAAGGAAAATAATGGATTTCATTTTTCAAGCATACAAATTATAGCAAAGTAATGCTAATGCTGAGACCTGCGCTAATTGAAGCAGCTGGTTTGTCTTGGTGCCCTCATAAGCTTGATGGTGCAAGGTAATTCAAGTGTCTTTGGAAAGTTTTTTAGGAGAAAATGTGGCTGGCAGGAGGTATGTGTCAAAGCTTAGAAAAAACCTCTCATCTTTTCTGTTTGTAACTGATTTGTTGTTTTTACTTAGTAATATTTACTACTAAATTTAAAAGTTGAGTGTTAATTGTACGCTTGCACATTTCATGACTTTTTTCCTCCTTTAAAAAATGTTGGTTCTGTATATGAAGCAGGCTTCTTATTTTCTGACTAGCCATGCACTGGTGTGACAGCAGCACCCATCTCTGGGATGCCCTGGGGAGGGGCTGCCCACATTCAGGTCCCTGGGCATGGCTGTGGCAACAGCTCTGCTGGCTGAGCTGGGGCACTCCAGGGTCAGGTGCTGAAGCACCAACCGCACCTTTGCCATGCTGGCAGGGGACAGGCAGGGAAAGGCAGAGGGCTGGCACAGGGATGAGCAGATCCAAGAAGGATTTGCTGTGCTGTGCAGCAGAAAGGGAACACCTCACATTTGTGAGCTCCCTGCTCCCAGCAGCAGCATGTTGGCCCCTGCTTCATTAATGCATCTGTCCTCTTGCTGGGGTAGCCCATGACGATTTGTGACTGGATTGAAACTGAAAAACTGGCATAGGTTTGCATTCCCTAGGTCCAAAGTCCTCCAGCATTGGCAGAGGAAACAATTAGTTCATGTTTCTCCTCTAAATTATTTGCTTGATTATCTACTCTGTCTGGAATTGGTTTTTCCTCTGAGCTCTACTTGCTTTCCTTTCCTCTTTTCCCTTCTGTTTTCCTCCTCCCCACAGAAATAGCAAACAATAATCCTTTTTCCCACAATTTTGCTTTTTGAGTGTGGTGAAAATGACAAGTAGCTTCCTGGCCACAGTAAGACTGACCCATATTTACAGGATTTTCAGGTTGAGAACTACAGAGTGAGGTAATTTGAGGATTAAACACAGGAAGAGTCTGCCATGAAGTAAGCACTATGCAAGGTGGCACTAAAAGTAAAACATGGCCCAGTTTTACCGGGGACTGAAATTGGTCTGATGTATCTTTGCAGCTGGATGCCAGAGGAGGCTGCTTTTTGTGTTCAGTCTATTTCACAGATGGCAGTGTGCTACTTCTCTTCCATAAAGAGGGACTTAGGTGAGCTCACTTGTGCCTTATCTAGCAAAACAGAGTAAAACATTTATGCTCCTACAAGAATGTTCTGGCAGGAAAACATGAGCACAATTTTTGTACATTTTTTCCATTTTAAATCCTGGATATTTTGTGAAGTATCAAGTGGAGCTTTCAGAGGCAGCTTGGATAGGAACAGCTAGCCTCTTGCCTTTTTTAGTACTTACTTAGATATATTTTACCAGAGTTCAAGCCCTTATTACTCATATGTGAGTCTATTCTGTTTAACTAGGAGATAAGTAAAAATCTTTATATGGTGTTGATATTCTTACAGCTTTTCTCTGTCTTTGTATAGTATCAGCTAATACTGAACCTCAGCTTTGGTTTCTCTTCAGGGGCCTGCTTATTATGACAATTATCTGAATGAATTTATCCCTGATTAAATAAATTAAATTTTGCTTCAAGACTTCATGACCATAAATTTCTGTGATCACAGTTAAAATGGCCCAAGCCCTGATTTATCTGTCAGGCATTTTATAAGTGAGTTAAATTTTTGGCACTCTATTACATCCCAAATTGCAGCCACTGCCTACACTGATATTACAGCAAGAGTTACAGCAGCTTTTCTGCTTGCTGTTCTATTCCATTTAGCAGTAGAGAGACACTATGTAGACAAATGTCAGAATAGTTCAATACTTATAATAAAAATTAAAATAAACAAGTACTTGGGGTATTTTCCTGGCAGGAAATTCTGCTTTATGAATGAAAAAACCATTTGATTTTGATAATAAAGTTGCGAATTGTCATAGAAAGGATAAAGATTATTTCATAGTAACATATGCAAAATTGTTTTCCCCTGCTAAGCCTTTAATAGATTTGTAGATTGGCTACATCTATGCGGTTATTATGTATCGGTTGATAGTTTGGGCAAGTTTTCTTGGGTATGTTATCAAAAAGATTTCTTTTTCTGGAAAGTTATTTGAGGGTGATTGTAACTTTACAGGTCTGACAAGAGCAGGTTTAACAGTTTTAGGGGTACTTAAGGAATTTTGGGTTGTTGCTTTGCCCAGCTGAATGAAAGCTGTAGTTGGCATTGGCCCCCTGTAAAATGCACACAGAACCCAGCACTCATTTCATTTTTCAAGGTACTTCTCTCTGATTACAATGAATTATATGCCCTTAATAACTACTTGTTCATATTAACATTGGAAATATTATTAACTACTTGTTAATATTAATTAATATTGCTTCAAATGTAGGGGCATTTGGTGTCTATCTCTGTTCCTGGATATGCCTCTTAACTGAGTGTGTGCAATGCTGGCTACTTGTGCTGCTGTGTCTGCTGCTGTAAATCCCAACAAGGGGCATCTAAACTATCTAAGAGCAGTGTCCCCTCTTATTATGACTAAATTGTTCTTTTCTTCTGTATCTCACCAGAAATTGGGCTCCATTTTTTCCCTTCTAGAAATAAGTTCTCTTATTTAGATGCTTTACTGTGCAGTGCTGTACACAACCTCCCAAATGCTATCCCAAATGCATTCTAATGTAATTTAACTTAATCCACTTAGATTTTGTTGAGGTTAATGGGCTCTGAGCCAATAAATCCTGATTTATTTGATGTCTTAAGCATACACATAATTATTAATGGTGTTCTATCTATATTTGGGGAATTAACTGTAACATTCAGATATGGATGTGAATAGGTGAAGAATGTATAGAAAACTGGTGAGAATGTAGAGATTATTTTTCTTCAAGGGCATGAATGAAAGTAGAGACAAGATGTGGAAAAACTCCTAAGCGTTGATCAACTATCTTTAAATGTGTCCTCTAAAGCAGAGTAGTGATGGGTTTCTTTACTGATTTCCCCACCCTTCACATCCATCCCTCAATTACTTTTCTCAAATTGTGACACAATTTCTTATTCTTTGTAATGAGTAAATGGAACTTTCTCTTGGTAAAACTACAGTTAAGATTTTGTTAAGTGCCAACTCTGTGCTCATTTCCTCTGTGGAAATAGTGGAATATTTTCTGAACCGCATTGAACTTAATGCATGGAATTACAATAATTACGCAATTAAGAAAGAATGGCAATTCTGTAGAAGTCATTGATTCCTGCAGACTTTTTTAAAAACAAAACCCTATTAAATGTACCTGTCACATCTTTCTGTGAGGAACAGCAGAAGGTGTTTTTGTAAGCTGACAAATCTGTTTTTATCAAGGTTGACAAAATCTCTTTCAGACTCACCTCTTTAATTTGTATCTTTAAATAGGTACAGTATCCAAGAAAGTGCTTTTTGTCAAGAGAGCATGATTGTTTTATTATTTTGCTCTTTTAATATACACTTGTATTTAAGCTGATTTTTTAAAGTTCAGTATAAACATGTAATAAATCAGAATAAATAGAAATAATTCTGAGTTTTTGGTTCCAAAATATGGTTGTTGAAGATAGGCGATCTCATCTGCATTAATTGAAATTAAATAGTGTTTCATCTAACAAATGCCAAAAAACTACCCTAATGAAATATTTCTAAAAAAGACAGTAATTTAAAGTTTCATGCAGCTAGATCTTTTTGTTTTGTTGTTTTGTGTACCTTAACCTCTCAGTACCGGGATCTACTTTAGGCTGCTGCTTCCCTGAGCTAACTTGAAGGCCAGCTTCCCAGTCTTATTTTGCCATGTTTGACTGGTATTTTGGATTTCTTGTATTTCTGTGGTTTTTGCTTTCTTTTTCCTTTGCTTCTTTTTGGAGTAGAAATTCTTCTCAGTATTTACCTTCAAAATCCTTCTTAGTACTTGATCCTCTTGTGGTGCCTAGGGATGCTGTGTAGTGTTATACGTGTTAACATAACCCAACAACCTTGGGAATTTTAACTGTTATGGGCTCATTGGGAAGGTTACAAGCCCTTTAACCTTTGCAGATTCTGAAGAACTAATTCTATCAGATTTGAAACCAAACAACAGCAGTGCTGACAATCAAAGTTGTTCTAATGACAAGAATCTGCCTTTTGACTAACAAATATACAGCTCCAAGTAGGCGATGCAAATTTGATGGGGGGAAAAAATAAAAAAAGCTGTCAACGTTGCTGTTGTGGCTACTGTGAACAATTTAACTCTGGGACCTTTGCCTTCTTCCCTGTTAGTATTGATCATGTAAAATATTAATGTCACAAAGTGCTCCTGTGTGCTGAAGAGATGAGTGTACACATTTTACAGCTTTAGCACTGGCACAATCCTTGCTTAAGAGCATTTGTTAGGAATGGCAAAGCTGTACACCTGTCCTTGAGTTTCTGAACACCTGTCCTTGAGTTTCTGAGTGGGTGATTTAAGCTAATTCCCCTGGACCAGTTTTATGTGCCATATGGGGCTTAGGGTGATTTTTAGGCAATTGAAATTAAAAGGAATTAAGCAGTTACCTAAAGAGTCCTTTTTTTTCTTTTCATGTTTACATGATTTTGTTCCTTGTTTTCTTGGTTTTATTTAAGAAAATGACAAGAGTAAGAGCCAAGTCGACCTTCTTTCACCTATGGCTACTAATATGTGTAAGATCAGAGCAAGTGGGCCTAACTGGAAAATACTTCCATACTGCTAACTGTAAGTGACAGCAGAAAGTTCATGTTGGAATAGTTTTGTGCTGTAGATAAAAGGAATTACTGATTGCTAGATAAGAAGATAACAATGAACCCTTGTTCAGACACAAAATGCCTAATCTTCTGTCATGCTGACAATTTTCAGACCAACTGCTACTTTGCCTAACAAAGCATACATTTACAGCAGTAGATATTCCAAATGAGGAATGTGACAGCTACTGTGGGGGAAGAAAAAGGTTATTTTGCTCTTTAGGTTCTTTTTAGCTGATTAAATAAACCTCTGATCTCTAGTTTGATATTTAAGTTTTTGGAAGTCTGTGGAAATATCTGCCACCTGATGTTCCCATATAAACATAATATTTCTTTAATGCTGCCCACTGTGGCAATCATCGTTTAGAGGAATAAGGAAACAGCTTGTTCTCTCCTGTTAACTCTTAAATAATTAACCTTAGAATTGTGTTCATTTAAGAATCACAGGAAAATATCCTAAAATGTTGTGAAGTTCAGAGCATTGTCTCCATCAGTCACGGCTGTGTCTGTAAAAGCAGAGACAGCACTGATAGGGGCTGGTCCCTGTGTGACCTGACTGGGGCTGCAGTCACCAGAGCCACTGAGGGGAATTATCCCAGTAGGGAATAGTCATTTGTGCCTAGATGGTATCAGCCTCCACAGCCATCCCCTCTGAGCTGCAGGGACACAGCAGCCAGCTTTCCTCTAAGCCATCTCCAAGTGAGACAAAAGAGTGACAGGAGCTGGCATTGTGCAGATGGTAATTACTTCTATCTGCAGGAGTCTCTGCTCTTCCAGTAAACACTGAACATCCATGGATTCTGGGAGGCTTCTTTTCTTAAACTAGAAATCTATTTCACTGAATGTACTACCAGTCTGTTTTTCTCTTGCTTTCAGTCTCCTTGTTGGATGGATAATCATCAAATAGCCTGCTAAAGTATTTGAAAATTTGCCTGGAGCAGCTTCAGATCTTATCATGTCTCTAATGGTTGCATTTTATTGGAAGCTTTGTGGACAGCCGCATAGGGGAAGGTTATGAATGTGAATTTCTATGGTATCCCAGCACAAAAAAAGTCCCCCTTAACATAGAAAAAATGGAGTGAACACTTTAATTCTAGTTTAACAACTCCATGAGCAAAAGTGGACTGAATACTTTAGTTTAATGATTCCATTGTGGGTTTTTTTTTTTTTGCTTAATTTGTACAGGCTTTCATATGGCTACTAACCTGTAGGACCTGTGAGTTTTAGCATTTTTGGTCTAATACTAACTGCTGCTTGTGGCAAAAATTTTAGCTAAGTTTGCCTACTTAAATTGCTGCTTACAGTAGTAGCATTGAATACATGACAAAGCCATGTTAAATACAAGATATATACTTGTAAAGCATCATAGTGAAAAAGTCTTACTACCTGCAAGGTAAAAAATTATATTAACAATTCAAACTTATCACCTCAGCATGATTTACTGTAATACAAACCCATTAAAATATTGAACCAAATGAGATCGCTGTTGGTCTAAATATACTTTGAGTATTATACTTATTCATTTCATTGTAACTATGTATTTTATCTAGTACTTATTAAACTGGAAGTAATTTTCCTTGTCTTTCTAATATTATTGAAAAGTCTTTGAAGTAGGATCCCATTTTAAAAAGTGAATTTCAAAGCTATTGTTAATAGAGAAAGCAAGAGCAAGCTGTCAGGTGTGTTCAGTGGTATAGAGAGAGCTGATGTTCTCTGTGTATGGGGCAAATGCACCTCAACTCTCACCAAAATGAGTAAATCATTAAGCCAAACTGCTATCTGCCTGTGAAATTAACATAAGAAAATTATTTGCCATCATTTTTTCTTTTATTTTGTGTTGCTCAGCAATTAAAATGTGTTGTTGAAATAGAAGAATCTTGCTGACTCTGCAGAAACTTTTCCATGTTTCCCATTTTCCCCAAGAGTGGGTCACAAATGGAGTCATAGCTGTAATAACTTCTGAAGCAAACAGTTCAGCCAGTTAAATCTCAGTAGAAACCTAAGAAATTTGCACTGGTATTCCAGGTGTTCTCATTGGTGATTATAATAAGAATGGACTTGGGCAAAGAAATCTTTGTAAATGCTATGACATAATTCTAGGTGGATGATAAGTTAGCATAAACACTATTTGCATCCTATGATATACAAACCATGAGAAAGCTCTAAAAGCTCTGGAAAGGGCAGGTCTCTAAATCAGGTTTGAGCAGGATGATTTTAATTTCTTTCAATGCAACTTCCTGCATGCTAAGGTGGGGCTTTTTCATGCTTACTGTCCTGTTTTAGAGGTTAAAGTCATTGCCTCTGATTTCAGGATGAAAAAAAACCCCAAGAAACTGAAAGTTTAAATAAATCCTTAGAATAAGGATTGCAACTAAAGTTTTAGCTGTCTGATGTTCCAATTTGGTCAGGATTTAGCATTGACATCTTTGCTTTGTGCACAGGGTGTTGTGTGAATTGTTTTGGGGTTAAGCTGTAGTTCATGACCAGCCTTGTTTCACACTCTGCTTTCTAACTTCTGCAAAAACCAGCTTTAGCCACATGTGATTCAACCCTTGTCACCTTTATGGGCGGTGTCATGTTGTAAAAATTAAGGTCTTTAGAAGGAATAGAGCAGAGATAAGCTGAGAGGTTATTTTTGTTGTAGGTTTGGTATTTTTCTTGCTCACCTGAGGGGGGAGGTGGAGTTTCAAAGTACAGCCTTAGATTTTGGAGAAGTTGATTTAACATAGGTCATCTCTTGTTTGAATTGAAAATGGGACTGCATACTAAGCACCACCAAATGGTGTATGGATGCAAAACTTAATGTTTTTCTTATTGATGAGATCTGCCTTCAGCCCTGAGGCAGCTTTGTAGTGCTGGTGAATAGCCCTGGAACTGCCGTGCTCATCCTGGGAAGCAGGGGTAGGGAATAAACCGGGCAAGATTTGTGCCACACAGCTTTTGTGGTTGGAAAGGGATGGAAATTCCTGCACTAAGGACTGCATATGTGTATTTGAACTGCTTTGGAGGCATTATGCAATCTGATGAAACTCCTTTGTCTCCAAATAATATCTGAAGCTTGTGGATGGAAGAATTGATTGCTAGGTACTGCTGGCTAGAGAGAGACATAGTATAATTTCATTTCTTTTTCCATTTGCATTTGGCAATTATAGCCTTGGTGTTACTTCTGATTACTGTTATTCTTTTTCTTAGTTATCTCATAAGCACACTTGAAACTTGGAATCCCCTATGACTTTTGTGTGGATATTGATATGGAAGTAATTAAACTGCACTTCTGAGTGCACTTGACCCTCATGTGCTCATAAAACTCTGTAAATGTTAGGTGGAAAATGGAATATAGCTACTGTGTTAGTTTCTGTGGTTTGTAGAAATGGAATGGCTTAATAGAAATTATTCTTAATTTTTACTCCATGGAAAGATTCAATCTAACAGATATCTTGTCATGATACTCACTGGAAAAGATGAAATTTGTGAGACTGTTGGAGCTCTTGGAGGGACCAGACCCTTGTCTGCCCAGTCTTCTCTTCTCCTAAGCATTTCCAGGAGCTGGGTAGTGCTGGCTGCATAACAGTGATCTACCCCTCTTACCCAGAGATCACTCCATTTTAAATACTTTTTCTGACCTGGTGACCCACGAAATATCTGTGCATTCTTCACTATTAGTAGAATTAGACAGTATAAATAGGTGTTGAGATTTTATTTTTTCTTTTTCCTTCAAGAGGGGAGACCAATAAAAATAGCAAGTTGTTATTTTGGTCTTAAATTGTACATCAGGAATGCCTTTTAAATGCTACTTTTGCTGTTGTGCAGTTAAAAGAACATTGCTTTTGGCAAAGATGACTACTGTGAAATCTGGAAGAATTTAGGTGTCTCTGGCTAGCATTCAATTTTTTGTTTTGACAAATTTGGTAGTGTGTAAAGCATAAACTTTCATTTATTTGTTTTTTATGGTTACCTGGTGTTTTCTTTGTCCTAACCCCTTTCTGCTCTTGATCAGAAATGTAAACTGTCTCAAATACTGTACCAGTTTGTATAATCAATCAAGGAAAATAATTAAGAGTAGATTAATACAGTGTAATCAAAAAGACATTGAAAGAGTTGGAGGGGTTTAAAAAAGCTAACTAACAGTCTCAGCTGGAGTGGTTGAAATAAGAATGGTTATGCTATGAGATGAATGTTATAATTTTTGTGTGCTGTGGGATATAATTATGTCCATATTTCCTTGCAGTTTAAACTAAGAGAGGGAAATATGCAGCTGCTGTTCCAGCAGTCCTGTGTGAGATTGTGATCTCTGACACCTTGCAGGGAAGTGCCATTGTAATAGGTGCTCCTCAGGTAGTAGAGGGGTGCAGTAAGAGATATCAGAGGTGAAAACCTCCACAAATGTTTGTACACTGATTGCGCGAAAGAAAAAACCTTTATCCAGCAAGCCTCTTTACATGTGAGGTTTTGTAGGGAACTTTTTCCAGCTGTGATTTAACTTCCCCAAAGCAAAGCCATTTGCTAATTCTGTTTATCTCTGTGCCTATTTTATTTCAAGGAGAGTCCTCAAAGGTTTTCCCACAGTTACTCTTAAAGAAAACAGTGCTATTTATGTTTTTGCATTGAGAAGCAAGTAGTTGTGTTCACACATGGTTCACAAATAGTTGTGTTCACCATGTGTTCACACATGGTTCAATGTGTGAATAATTTCTCAGGGAAAGTGCATCTTTTTCAGATCAAAGACTTGAATCTTCTATAAATAACCAAAGCAGTTTTGTGGAAATGTTTTTGTCATTGATGTTTGGCATTCTACTTAAATGTTTCACACAGGAATGTAGTGTTTATGTTTGAGGTTTTGGTTTATACTTTGGTGTAAGAACAGGGATTTCGGTTTCCTATTTTATGCATTTCCATGAATTTCCATTTATCCATTTACAATATATTAACAAGGATGCTGGAGGCTCTTGTGTGAATAAATCTAGCAGAAGAAGGAAGGCTGAGAAATGGTGGACATGTATGTCAGGATGGTTCAATCACAGCTACTGGCTGTAGCAGTATTATGCAGAGTGGTTGATCCTCCGAGATGTGATCTGCTAATTTCACTAAGATTGATTTTCTGAGCAGAAATTGCCTTATGTAAGATCAATGGCCTTAAGTCTGGTTAGCAGTAAATATCATATATGTGAATACATATATGTGAATATTAGTTATGACTGCTTGGTGAAGGCTAGTTAGATTGGTGGATTCCTAACAGAAAAATGTATGTCAGTACAAAACCACAAGAGCAATTGGAAAAGGAAGACCATGTCCTTGATTGTTCTGATGTTGATAATACCCTCTGTACATTTGGTCAGCACAGGATGTAATTCTGCCTCAGTGAAGGGTGGTTTGTGTGTGTATTTCTGTTTTGGTTTTTCTCTCTTGGCTGTACAATTCCTTGTTCAGTTTATTCTTTATGCAACAATTCAACCTTTAAGGTGACCAACATGAACAGAGGGCCTGTGGGATAAAATGAAAGGGAAGCATGGTGCTGTGAAGCTGTCTCTGCCTTTGACTTATGTTTGTAGGGCTCCAAGAACACCTAGTAGTTTTCTACTCAAGAAACCTCCTTGATTAATGCTGTTGGAGGCTCTTGAAGTGCAGCCTTTGCTAGATTACAAAAACAGGCTGTGAAGGGTACGCTTCATAATGTATAGGTGAGGATGTCTTGAAATCCAAAAAGCAGCTTAATGCATATTGCCACTTCATGCATTTATTTTTAAAACTGCCCATACCTTAGTGGACAAATATTTATCTAGAAAAACTAATATTCACCCTACAATTTTACTTTTAGTATTTTTCTATTTTCCCTTTTCCTTCTCTCCTCAGTCTGTCTGTGATCACTGCTGCTGACTGCTGAACTACAACATCTCTGTGATGAATAAACTAAGGAACCTAGCCTGATGTTTGGGTCACTGACTGGATTAGCAAGAGTTCAACAAAACTCCAAACTCCAAGTTCTATTGCAGATGTATCTTATTGAGCTGCTCCTTTTCAGCTATTTCCCTTTCTGGGCATCAAATGACTTTTGGGCAGTGTTTCCAAAAGTTTATCTCCTGTTTTGGCTTTCTGATGCTTTTTCCCACAGACTTTACCCAGCTATGTTTCAAGTATTTGGGATTGTTGGACTGTTGTTCTGCAGGCACAATAGCAGACCTACAACAACTGTGTTTCCAGGCACTGGTATGAAATAAAAGCAGCTGGCTTGCTAGCCCAGCCTCAGCAGAGGAATTTGAATGCCTTGTGACATTGACTGATGCTATTTTGCTACTCTAGGTAATTTTTGAACAACATAGTAAGTAAAAATAACTTCCAGAATAGTGGTGGGTTCCTGAAATCCTAGGGAAGAAATTTTGGGGAATAGAGAGGATTTCTCTCGTTTAAAACCTATACACTATTTATTGCAAACCTGCTCCCTTGAAAATGTTTGGGAAACCTTAACTTGATACATGGGAATACTGCAAAACCAGTGTAAGTTTTTTTTATTTTCAGGATGAAATGTGAAACCTTTTAATTTATGACTCATAAACCCACTGTAGCAATGACATCACAGTCTGTAGTTTGGGGCTAGGATCAAACTGAAGAAAGGAAGAGCAGATGTTAATGCACCAAAAAATTAATTCCCTGTGATTCTCTGAGTGGTTTACAAGCAGCACATTGTTTGAAGATGAAGCTGAAGAAGATGAAGTACGATAGGAATGACTTGACTGTCACTTTGAAAGAAATTTATAAATGCATGAAAGAGGGAGGGTTGTTTCTGTTTGTGCTTTAGCACATTTCCCTGTAGGGAGACATGTCAGATGCTATGGAAGTAAAAAGCAGCTTCTTTGGCATGTTGTGTATTGATTGTTCTTTCATGGACAGTGATCTCTGAATTAATCTGATGTCCTGCCACACTTCATGCTGTCCTTTGCCTTAATGCAGCACTAATTACAGTTGTGATAAGTGGAAATATAATTTAAAATGTTTTTGGTCTCAGCAAGTAAGAAATAACGTTTCATCAGAGCAGAAGTGTTGTTAGTAAATGCTGTTAGTGCAAACTCACACAGTGTGAACATGCTAATTTGAGCATTAGGGAACTTCTGTCTCATCATATTGTACATGTCTAGGCCATGTGTTTTTATTGTGAGGTATAAAAAACATCACACTCACTCTGTCTTAACTTCTGTGCTTAGCTGAACTTGTAGGTCTGTCTCTCAAATTTTCTTTAATGAGTAGAAGTACATTCAATTTCATGTTTCCCAACCTCTACTAAATTTAAAAAAATTAGAGACATCATAAAATAAGAAAAAAGGAAATATTTTCATTTTAGTCTCTGCAATGATTTCAGGAGATTTTCATTTACCATTTCAACAATTTCATTGTTGTTTCTTTACCTGCTTTTTACTTAAAAAATGTGCTAGGCTTATTGGTGCAGGACTATATTTCCATGTGATGTGTTTTCTAGCTCTGTGGAATGTTTGCCTGCCTTCATATCACTGACTCTACTTAAAATGTTTTTTTTGCTCATAAAAGGAATAGAAGTCTTTCTTTTATTCAATATGCTTAGAAGTTATGAGGAAACCGTACTTGAAAGACAGAATTAATTTGAAAAGTTATTTTCCAGTTGATGGTGAAGCCTGACACTGAACATTGTGTATGAGCTATGTGGGTATTGGAACACAGACTGCACTACACAAAGTGTTGGCAGATGCTGCGTTCATAATATTTGGTGGTGTTCCTTAAACACAAAATGCACCGCCTGCCAATTCTTTGGAGCAGACTGAACATTTATTGCAAATTGCCTATGTTATCTCATGGAACAACTGGAATCTGGCTTTCTGAGGAGCAAGGGGAATGTAACTTCAAGTTCTTATACGAAGAGTTAATTTCATGTGATTTTGCTATTATGGCAAGAGTGCAACTCAGTTGGAAATAGTCTGTGTAACACCCGGTCTCTTGGAAGCTCTCCCATCTTTGGGGAGCAAAGGCATGTTTAATTTCATGGAGGAAAATCCCCTTTTTCCTTCTCCTGTCTCTTGAACTTAGCAGGCACTTAACATTTTTTCTTGCAGAGCTTTTTATATCAATGGCTGGTTTGTTTAAAAGATGCAAAAAAATTCTTCTAATGATTACTTCAGGATGTAGCTTGTAAATGCAGAATGGATCACTCATTTCCTCTCTTTGGAATGCTGTTCAGTCCCCAGTGGGTTCTGGGTTTATTGCAGGCCATTTTCTTTGCAGATCAAATTGTTCCTGAGGCAGTTAAGAACCATAACTTATATTTGTTATGTTTCTTCCTTTCTTTTGGGACAAAGTTGAGTTAGAGGCTCAGCAGCTACAAAAATACTCCAACACTCCAACTACTTTTATTTCTTAATTTAAAGGAAATCTTGTAGGCTTTTGGAGAAAGGGATCTTGGTATCTTCCATTCTTCATGATAGCAAGGACTGGGACTTCTCCCCTGCAGCAGAGCCTCTCTCCTGTCACTTGAAGCAGGCTGCAATCCCCATGTGGCTCCTTGCTGTGGCCATCAGCCCATGGCTGGTCAGCAGGAGAAGGCACCACTTTACTGGGTAGGATGAGGAGATGTCAAGAAAGCTGCCAAAGATAAGTTTGAAGTCTTTGACAAAATAACAGTGATTTTAAGGACAAGTGTTGCAGAACACATAAGCTTTTAGTTTAATGAAGTTATTTGGAAAATAATTTTCATTTCCAGACATGGATACTGGGAAGGAGCAACACAACAGGTGTGTTTGACTTCTAGTTTTGCTCTTCCCTGGAGACTTTCCTTCCTTCTGAATCTTCTTCCTCTTAGCCATGTGCTGCTTAATTCCTTCTCTCTGTAAATGTGCAAATTTTGGGAGAATGCTGCTGTGTTCCTAGTTGGGACACACCCTCCTTTTTTCTGAGGTCTGGCCATGCCAGAATAAGTTCTGAGTCTAGGAACAAGTCAAGTGGAAGCCTCCAGAAAGTAGGATTTGCAATGTAGTGGCTTGTACTGAAACAAGGGGGTGTTTTGGGGCTTTTCCATATCGGTAAACTGCATTCAGTACTAATGTACCTTACTCTGGAATGGTGAAGTTGTATTGTTGATTTGCGTTCTCAAATCTGTAAAAAGCGTTTTATGGTAGCTTGGGAAAAATTACTTAGCACTGCTATATTGTGAAACTGAATTATTCACTTATTTCAAGTTGACTTAGAAATTATAAAATGATACTACAAAATAGCATAGGTAAAAACCAGATGCCCTGATCCTTTCACTGCTTTTCCTGACCATGGTTCAAGGAAACTCAGCTGCAGTCTTTTCAGGTACTTGCATGCTTGTTTTCTCTACTAATATCAGGTAAGAGTTACATTGCCACTAGCAAACAACAAATGCTGAGTAATACAGGGAGTACTAGCTTCAAGGAGTATCCAAACTTGTCTTTTCAGAACTTGTACAATCTAGCCAAATTTCCCTTTTGTGCATAATTTTCTAGTGTTTCAATGATGTCTTATGTTTCAGATCTCTCTATTTGAGTCTGATTCTCATACTGAACTTAAGTATTTGACAGAGTTTTTGTTTTGCATCATTTTGCAAAAAACTCCAAAATTTTCAACTGTTAAAATCTAAGTTGAAGCTTAAACATTTTTGATCATCTTCTGCAAGGCAAAACATATGTTATATTCTGGCACTAGAATTTCTTTAATGCTATTTCTTGATTCAGGCATCAGGTTTTTCTTTAATGCTCTTTCTTGGGTCCGGCATCCCTTTTGCAGGTATAAATCAGAATAGTAAATGGAAGAGAATGGGAGACAGGACCTCTAATCCCCAGTCTGTCAGTTCTGGCTTTAGGAAAGTCACTTAAATTGTGTCTCAGACTCCCATAAAGTGGGATAACATGTCTCTTGCTCATCAGGGTATTGTATGAATCGATTCACACTTGTAAGATTTTGCAGAATGCTTCATGTTGCTGCATTTCACTCAACCTCCTGCTGCATTCCCCACCCCCTGCCGATTCCTGCATTTGCACTGGCCAAAAGAGACATGATGAAGAGAGAGAAATAATTCTAAGTAATATTTAGAAAGATCAAAGTAAAAATGAATATAAACATGAAGATACCACTTAGAGCAACATTGTCACAGGAATCCACAAGTCAATAAAATTGCCCAGGGTCATTTTTATCCTATGGTCTCTTGTCAGGAATCTGATGGGCAAAGGATATGTGTGCTGGAATTTAGCAGACACTGGAAGGTGTCAGAACAGCAGGCTCACTATGCCGGGTGCTGTACCAACTGCATAATACCCTTTCTTCAGCCAGTGGATGCTGTGGCTCCTACACGGTCATTTTATCCATGTTCTGGAATATGTCCTCTGCTATAGGAGTTGTTTACACAGCCCTGTCTGCACTACTGAAAGTGCAGCTGGGATGTGCTGTAGACACAATGCAGAATATCTGCTGGCAAGCCCCAATAGCAGGTTTTGAATGATGCTGCAGCATTTCCACTGCATTTTTCTTAAATTTAAGTTGTCTGGCCTTATGTTTACCTGTCTGGAACCCGGCACAAGTTCTAACTTGGTTGGAAAGGACTCATGAACCATTTAATTACCTTTTATGAGCCAGACTAATGATAAGCACAGGCTGGACCATCTTATGTAGGCAGCTATGGCTGCAGATGCAATTGGAGCCAAACCCTGTTATTCCTCTTGTGTAGATGGAGCAAATGCCATCAGAACATCCCAAACACTAATCAGGCAAAATAACACTTCTGTAGGGAAATTGTCTGTGTCAGAAATTCTGATGAAGTCAAAACCTGCTGAGCAGTATATGTGATTTGAATTGAACAGGTGCAGCTTCATCAGTAAAACTGGGAAATGCAGACCAAGACAAAGCCTTAATCTGACTATTAGTTTTCAGAGAATACTCCCTGTGTGTGTATTTTAAATGCTAATTTTAATCAGTGTAAGAGACATCTAAACTAGTCATGGAACTGCAGTCCTCTTGAGAGCAATAGGATTTACAGTGTAGCCTGTTGTCTGATGAGCCTCCTCAGCAGTCATATGAAGAGATGACTAAATGAGAGAATATTGTATTTTGGAAGCTTGTGACTTTGAAAATGCTTCCATCTGAATTTAAATTTAAGTTCCAGCTGAATGTTTCTCTGAATTTAAAATACTAAAAACTGTAAATTTCAGAGTATTTGGGCATTTGCTGTGAGAGAAAGCCTTGTTTGCTTGTGGCACTCTATGTTCAGGGCACTAATGCAACTCCTGGTCAGACTAAAATAGGAAAACCTGGGAGGGGGAATAATGAACGAGTGTAAGGAAAGCGAAAGAGTTGTGTGCCATTATACCATATGGGACACAGCAGTGTGCTACAGGAGAACAGCAAATAGCATTGTTTGCTGTGATATGTGAAGGAAGCTTTCCCTTTATGTGCCATCATTATCTGCCTGTAATAGCTGTCTGCATGGATTTATTAATGCCATTAATTACCTTAGAATATATCACTCTGATCTGATTTTTTTTTTAAATTCTCAAACAGGCAAATTCTAAGAGTGCCCAGAAATAAAAGATACAAAGTGGTGCTGTCTATTCTTTCTTCTAATTCTTAAAATGTTTCTTAAATTAGCATTACCAAGTAATGTCACCATCCATGGTCATGATCAAATCAATTCTGACCAAACCCCTGCAGGCCATGGTAGCACTGTAACTGCAGTATTCTTATGCTATAGAAATGATGCAGGTCAGAGCTCAAAAGCCTCCCAGAGGTGGTACTGTGTTGTCAGCTCTTTGAATAATGGATGTGTAACACTGTGGCTTTTCAGGAAAGGGCTCTGTGGTTTAAATACCTGACAATCTTGTGGAGATCTGCTCAGGAAATGCTGATTTGAAAATGTTTGTTAGGAGTAGGGACAGCTGAAAAACAAAAAAATGAAAAAGTGAGAAAAGCTGAATAAATTCAGGAAGGGTAGAATGATTGAAAATGAAACCTGTTTAAAAATTTACAAGTCCTCTGTGGTTGAAGAAACTCTGGAGATAATATAATTCAATTGAACAAGAAAGCATCATGAAATTGTGCCAACACCTCTGATTAGTTGTGAGGTGAGTGTCTCTTCAGAGGGAAATCAGGTAGAATTTGAATAGTGGTAGTGTCTTTAATGAGCCATTTTGACTAAGTCTTTGTTTTGAACTTAGATTTCTATTTATGTGCAAATACATTGCATTAGCAGACAAAGGCATCAAAAGCAAAAATATTGCCATTGTGAGAATGAAATTTGTCTTTCACAACTTTGGTTATGTGTAGATATTTAAAATTGAATCCAAATGAATATTAATGAAGTGAAGAGAAATAAATCATCAATCTGAATGACAAATAACATGACAAGATCCTGCTGGGTCTATTTTGATCAATATCCTTTCTCTGATAAGGGCCAGCAACAGATGTTTGGAGAAGAGGCAGGAGGAGAAAAGCACAGCATAATTTCTAGTCTTTCTAGAGGGAACATTAGCAGATTCCAGAGATTTGTGATTCAGGAACTTCCTGCTTTAGAGTTAGTCACTGCTTTATAAGAGAGTAATAACTAGATGCTCTGGAATCTGAGTTTGTAAATTACTGTAAATTGGTTCAGATGGGTTTTCTTAGATCAATTCCTGCATAGTGCACAGGCATGTGTGTGAATTAACTTTCCATTTGCAGAATGGCACCCTCTTAGAGAGAAAAACAGGAGAGAGAAAGAATTTGAATTGCTTTTCTGACCCCACAACTAACACTCCTTTCAAAATTCCTTGAAACAAAAGTATTCCTTACAGGAATGAGTAATAGCTTACCAGATGAATAAAATCTGTATTTACTGCTTAAAAAGATGTCTGATTGACATGATTCAATGTAGACTGAAAACTGAAACTTTATTCAGTCTTGGTGTAGATTAGCCAAATGATCAGCAAATATTAAATATTTAAGTGAAGGACATTATAAGCTCATTGTGGGAAATTATCCAGAAATAAAACAATGGAGGGAAAGCTTGAACACAATTAAAAACTAGTGGAGGCCAAGAGGTTTTCTCCATTAAAAAGCATTCCTGAGTCAACATTTTATTATCTTTTCCATATCTTTTTGCTGTGCAGCATGTGCTTGGGAAGTTCAGTGGCCCTGGGTATAGTATAGTTGTCCTATTAGTTAGGTCTTAGAATTGAAACTGTTTTCATTTTAAGTAGTGCAAGGAAGTACTATAAAAGGTATAACAATAATTAATTCCAGATATTGATTTTGTAGTTCCATATAACAATTGTCTGGAAAAAAGAAATTATATGCATGTTTGTCTGTGTTATGGAAAAGTTACACATTTGGAGCAGCAATAACTTGATTGATTTTTTGTAACACACAACTTCTGAGGATATTTTTCTACCTCTGAGACTGTATTTCTGAAAAAGAACCCAAACAGTGTAGTCAGTCCTAAGGATAGTAACTAGCACTGTTGTTTCTTTAAGTTCATTTATTTGTTGTGATTGCCTATGCCTTGATATTTTGCATGCCAGACTGTTGCTCTGCACTCTTGGATGTATGTGAAAGAGGGGAGTATGTGCTGAGTACATTTCTTAATAATTCTGCATAATTGGTGCTCATTTATTAAGCAGGCGCTGCTGCAATTGATGCCCAAGGGATGAGGAATGAGCTTCATGGGTGATGGGTGAATGCTTAGCACTGTGAAATGAAAATGTTTAATTCATGTCTATTACTTTTCCATTTACTTACATGAGAACCTGTGTAAAATAGAGCTGAAAAGTTACTCAGTTTGGATTGCCTCTGAGCAGATTTATTCCAGGATTCATTGCCTCAATTGCCTGCAGTTTTCCCTTCCCAATTTTATTGACACTGACTGCAGAATACTGTCACTTGCTTTCAGTTGTACACAGGAGTTAATCAGCACAAGTACTCTTAAGATCAGGCACTTTGTCTCGATGTAGGATACGTGATTATTCACTTGGATACGATGTTCATCTTCTCATCTTTGCCCCTTCCAAAAATAGCATGCAGGAGGAAGCACTTTAACTTTTCAGTGAGATGTTTGCTGTGCTTTTGTTTTCCTTTCCCTGTTCTAGTTTTCTCCTTCCTTCTCAGGTTCCAGGCCATTTTCTAGGTACTTTATTTTATGCTATGATCCAGCAAATTTGGATAACTTTTGTCACATAGCCGTAATTTGATCGCTTCTTTTGGGTTCTCTGTTCCATGACAGAGAACAATAAATTTTCTAAGTTTCATTTATTTT
Source organism: Pheucticus melanocephalus (assembly GCA_013398405.1). Classification (NCBI taxonomy): domain Eukaryota; kingdom Metazoa; phylum Chordata; class Aves; order Passeriformes; family Cardinalidae; genus Pheucticus; species Pheucticus melanocephalus. Next base: position 918,514 of record VZSJ01000845.1, read on the forward strand.
ATCAATTTTTTTCTAGAAACCCAGGTTGGTTTGACTTTATCTCTCTGATATTGATTATTCCATGAGCTTTAATGATGTACTTAGTAGTACACTGTGTGCTCTAAAATACTGAGCAGGTGTCAAGAATATAAAATGAAACTGATTCTATTTAGTTACTCAGCTTTTCCATCCCAAGTAAGGGTGGAACTTGTAATTTTGTCAAATGCACAAACAGGGTGCTAAAAGTATAGGTCTTTTTCTGAAGTTATGGGCAAATAAAGCCTCCTACACCATACATATGTCTTCTAAGGCATTAGAATAGTGTTCTGGGTGACTTTAAATTTATGCTGGCTGACCTCAATCAACATTATTTTATTCTGAAAAAGCTGAGTAAAATATGGAGGAATGCCTTGAAAAATGAAGTCCATCAGCACTGCTTCAAAGGATTTCAGGTGTGCTGTTTTGTTTGGCTACTGCAAAGCTTAATAGCAGTAATTGTTTGTAGGATCTCCAGGTTGTTTGCTGATTGATATCCATAGTGGGGTTGCTAATTTATGTAATCTCTGTACTGAGAAACATTTTATTGAATTTATTTCAATGTAACCTAATACTTCCCAGTTACCTTCATGAAATCCCAGCTGCAGCACAAGAGTTGTGTGCCTTGATGCCAACATAGCCTGTGTGGATCAGCAGGTGACAGTGCTGGACTCATTCCATTACTCTGGGAAGTTTGGTGTGATCCAGCTGTCATCCTCACCATGAATGAAACTTGCTCTAGAGTTACTATCTCTGCATCATTTTTAGTCCTTATGGTTTTAGCACTGCAGCAAGATCATGTGGCAGGTATTCAATGAAGGCTTGGAGCAAGTACAGAGACTCAGGGGGTACCTGGCTCTGTCATAGTTCTTTCATGTTGCAGTATCTATTGTCAAAATTTTAATTAAAATGTTACTTGAGGTGTATTCAGATGTATTTAACTTGTTCCTTAACAATTTGGTATATTTTGGGGTTTTTATGGAAAAAAAAAAATCAACTTTGAATGTACCAGCAATAATGGTGCTTTACAAATTGCCTCTTTCAGCCATGACTTCATTTTATTCCTGATTTAGTTTCACCTCTTGTGGAAAAATTGGATTTCAACTCTGAAAATGCTGCTATCATTTTCTCACTTCTCAGTTGCACTCAGTTTGATGTTTTCAGGACATGATGTAGCTGGAATGGGCCTGTTGGAAGTGGCTTGTTTTTTGTCAACTTAACACCATTTCAGCCTTCATCTGTGTGATTCCTTAGTCTTTGAAACTGCTCATGCCACTTTTATAAGGCTTCTGTCACTTATTAATGTGGCCCTTGGCATATAAAGAAAGTTGCTTTCTCTATCTGTGTTCATCATGGCTGAAAGTGGGTTGTTTTTTGGTGGTGTTTTTTTTTGCTTTTTTGGGTGGTTTTTTTGGGGTTTTTTTGGTAGGAAACCTTGAATACTCAAAGGCTAAGTTTTTAAGCACTTGTTTAACTCATTATATTGAAAGTACTAGTATTGGCTCCTGTGTTTCTACTGAGAGAAGAATAGGGAGGCTGTGCATAAATATCTTAAACTGTTTCAAGGCAGCAACTCAGATTTTAGGCAGACCCTGCAGTTTTTACTGCAGCACCAGGAGTGGGTTCATCACATACAGAGAGCAGTGAAGTCCTGTGCTTTGGATGAACCTTTGCCTGCTGCTTCTTGTGCCTGCTTTTGGCTGTCTGTCTCTCCCCTCAGCATTGCTGCAGTTCTCAAATCTTCCAGCAAATATTTGTCCTCTTAAAGCTGCCTGGAAAGTGTGAAAGAGGAATTATTCAGTGAATTTTCTCTTTGCTGAGCAGGTGCAGTACTAGCAAGTCTATTTTATTTGTAGTGACAGCGTTGGTGCAGCTCCCCTTGAAGGAGCTCATGGTGAGTCGTCCTCCATCTGCAGTCCTGGGACCTGAGCTTGCAGGGAGAGAGTTTTCCCAGTCTGTTGGAGTCTGGAATTTTTATTGGTTGGAACAGGTTGTGTTGAACTGTCTCTAATTCAACTGCTGCAACTCATAGCTCTAAACATGAGAAATATTTTCTGTTGAAGCTGTACTTTGTAAGAATGTAGGAAAATCCATAAGGAAGACACTCTAGTTAGAGAAGTTTGAAGGCAAAATGGGAAGAGATTGAATGTGGAACTTTAATTCTCGTGAGAAATGCAGGAAATGCATCATTAAACTACGAAGAGATGAGCTGTGCAAAGATGCAAGCCATGAAAACACTCTGTGGCAGGAAAAACAACAGAAAAGTAATAGGTGCATGGTCTGACTGTCAGAGGTGCTCAGCACTTCCATCAGTCACTGTCAGCAATCTCTGCAGCTCCTCGGCACGTCCAAAGCTACCAGAGGCAGAGAAAGACACAATTTTGGTCCTAATTTTCAAAAAATCAAAGAACATGAAAAATAGTACCAAGTGAGGTGACTTGCTGTCTGCTGCATGTAAAATTCCTGGCACATTGCTGCATGAAGCCTGCAACGTGTGTACTTCCAGTGCTTACAGATTTTAAAAAAAGTTCTTCCTTTGACAATTTACCACATACAACATCACTTCACTTGTTTGGGAATGAGCATCATCAGGCTTCTCAAAAAGATAGGAAAAACAAAATTAGAGTCTTTAGAAACAGGTTAAAGTGAACTAAATGAAGTATTTTCCTCAGTTTACATGGTTGAAGGAGAAAAGATGGAGTCTGCAAACAGCATAGACATATTGGTATATTTTTCTTGTACAAAAAGATGTCTTTTCATTGAAAAAAGGTTTCAGGGCATCAGTAATAAAATTGAGAAGTGCAATGAAAGTAAAATATTTTATACCATTGCAGAATAAAAAAAGCTGTTAAGAAATATATGTGCAAGGAAGACATTAATTTTACCACTAGTACTTCAAGACTGGTAGTTCCATTTTCTCCCATTCTGGGAAAAGTATAGAAAAAAAGGACAGCACTTCTTTGATGTAAATGAAAAATTAGAAGATGAATTAATAGAAGTTGTAATTCACAAATTGACATAGCTGCTGTAGACTATTCAGTAGAAAACACTTTTGTATCAGAAGGGTAGCAAATAGCTTTACTTCTGCATGGAATTTTGTTACTCATTTCAGCTGTGTAGATCAAAATTTTATTTACCTTCTATGAGAACCTCAATGTGTTTCTGCAATATATAGATTGTCTTTGGAGGCATTTTACAACTTGAGCTGAGCTCAGAGTGACTAAGAGGTTAGTATTCAAATAAATAGAGGAGTCATTCATTAATAGAATCCATTATCGCATGGAAATCAAATTGGAGGAAGAGAAAAGAATCAGGGCACTAAGGGCTGATCATAGGGGTCAGACTTTAGCAAATATTCTTGTGCAGCTTCATGCAAAGCAGCTCTGGCAGTCTCAGGTCTCTTGCTCCTGCTAGAGATCAGAGCTCTTCAGCAAGGGAAAGAACCTTCATGTCTGCATGCACTGATCTGCTCTTGGGCAGGCTCTGGAAGGGAAACACTGAAATCTTTGGATAAAGGAAAAGTGGTTCCAGGAAAACAAGGGGAGCACACTGAACTTGGAAATAAGCATTATGAAGAGGTTTATTTTTTCAGTCAGCTTGAGCTGATAATGGAAATGTTCATGTAATATTAATCAGGATAATGGCTTCTGCTATTAGACTAGAAATGCACATTTGAGGAATGAGCTTATTTTCTTAAATGTAGTTGTCATTGATGAACTAAAGGTCTTTTTAAAATAGAAGGAAAAAAGCATTAAGTCCATTACTTATGAAAACAAATATTTTTCCACTGCCTTTCTCTGATAGTTTTTAAATTTCTACAGGAATGTCATAGGAAAATTTGGCTTTTAAAGATGTGACAAATCAGAATGGGATTTTGTGCTTGTTCCATTGCTGGTAGTTATTGTTCTAGAACAGTCATTTCAGCAAATAGTCATTCTAATCAGTGTAGACATATGAAAAAAAATTAGAGGAAATGAATAGGATTGCATGTCACCCATGTTCTAATTCTCATGTCTGCAGGTCCAGATTTGTGCATGAAATTTTATTTGAATGGAATTGTTTTCGGTTGCCCTAATGTATTCAGCTGTTTTTCTGTGGTCATAAGTTTACTGATGTGATGGTTTGTAATGATATGTTGTACTTGCCTACCAAAATTAGGATTAGGAAGGCTGAGTAGTTCCCTTCTATTCAAATCAATTTTGTTTGACAGGTCCATAATTGTGTCTGTTTGCAAACTGTTCTATCTTTACCTTAATGAAGTTCAACTTTCTAATTTTTATGACTGGACCAGGCAGTGCATATTAAACCTTTGGAAGGCAACATGAGACAAAATGAGTTTGGTTATGACTGAATTCATTTTCAAGTCTCGTTCGTCCAGCTGAAATGTTCTTTTTAGCTCATGTTGTAGCACTATCTCAGGTACAGAAAACAGCTAGCTTGTCAGAAGTTCTGTTCTGAGAACTTCAGTCAATCTTCCCAAAGTTTATTCTATACTAATTTTTCAAAGTTTAAACTAGTTTATACTAGTTTATACATCTTCTTGCTGATATGCATTCCATATTTTATGTAGTGTTATCTTTAAGGACTGTTTTCAGAAGCAATTAGCTTCATGTGTATATACTCTGGACAATCAATTGGTAGCAGCTGTGATTGCCCTTGCAAAAGGAATGTGTTTGAATTTAAGCCAATTTAGACTGAACCACCTGCAATTTCCCAGCTCTGCTGCCTTCCTCAGAAATAGAGCTAAACTGTGTGCCTCAAGTCAACTTGCATTTCTTGGAAATGCTTGACACAGTAAATCTCAGCATGCAAACGATTTCCTACCTTGAGAATACATTGGCTGCAGGTGTCCCTCTGGAGCTGAGTACTACTGCATGTATTTATCCTAGTGTTTAACCTGCTGCACACTTTATTTTGTGGGCTAAATCTAGCTCCCCTGTGAGCACATGCACCCTGCCCACAGCAGAGTCAGTGGGAGAGCACACCTTGCTCCTGTTTTAACAGGCAGCCCCCTGTACATCTTCCAGCCTGGGCACCTCATCTCCTTCCTCCAGGCTAAAGAACCCAGTTTACAGTTAACCTAGTTTTAAGCTGTAAACAGCAGGTCTTTGCTCCTGTTTCACCTTGGCTGAAATAGAAGAACACTTTTAGGATACTATTAGTGATGCTTGCACATGGAGGTATTTCCCTTTGAACTTTAGAAATTACTTTCTTC
>VZSJ01000845.1:924143-935146 GCA_013398405.1 Pheucticus melanocephalus
ACTTTATAACTAGTGTGCATCACTATTGACTGAGTTGGCTTTTCTGTAGCCTGGTGAAATTAGATGATGAAGTGGATGGGTTTTTGTGGTGTGTAGCACTGTGATTCAGTTAATTACCAGTGGACAATAAATGTGCAGCTGTCTTCCTCAAATACTGTACCAGGGAGTGGTTAGTTGGCTTTATTGCTAGGATCAGGCTGTGTGATGGAGAGCTGATTTGTGCAATATTGACTTTCCTATCGAATTTCATTGATTTCCATTGACTTTTTCCAAAATTCAGGGTTGTGACTTTCACAGAAGATATATAGAAAAGGTGGGTGCAGAAAAAAATCCATAGGAATCCCTCCACAGAGCCATGTTGCATTATCTATTCAAATGCTTCTTGTATGGGATTTTATCACTTGGAATAAAGCTCTTTGGAAAGAGAACTGTGTTTTTATAGCATGCTTGAATTTAAATCAGTTTTGCCTTATCTTGCCCATAGTATCATGGGTATGAAGTTTAAAACATGGAAAAGCAGTAAAGCTTGTCATGGTGTCATTGTTTCTTTCACAAAAAAAGCAAAAATACTCTTGTCACTCAGCAATGTTAGTCAGGGGTAACTGCAAGCAGATGATAATTTAAATGTCATTAATAGAATCACAAGACCCAATAAAATTGGATTCTGTCATTGTAATTGAAGTAGATAAGGCACTGAGAGCTCTATGTAGTGTTAGTGAATTATGATATGAAGCACAGGAGGGGTTCTTTTTCTTATTATAAAGACCCATAATACAAGAATTCTTTGCTATGCAACTGCAAACCTGAATCAGGGGAGACTTGGCCTCCTTATAAACAAGAATGCAGCAGGAATGTGATAACCTTGCAGAATAACAATTTTAATGACTGGGATCTTGATATGTGTGTATCAAGAGCTTTAAGTGGTTAATAGTTGTTTCTTTGCTATTAAAACACAGAGAAGTCAGTTTAACCAGTGAAAAAAGCTGCTGAAAAGCATTTCTCTTTTTCCTAGGCTTCTGTTGCAGTATAAAGACTTTAAGGTTGGTTTTGTGATACCAAATCTGACATTCCTCCTAAACAAAGACCACCTTACTCTTCTGGGCCACTGTAAATCCCACAATAACACAAGGAAAAAAAGACACTTAACTGTGAAGCTCAATATTTACCTTTTTATAAATACCAGCATTTTGATTACATAGAATAGCAGAATTGTTCCTTAGGTTTTGGATAGGTGCCATCCATGCTGCTTGTCAGCACTGGCAAAGCTACTCAGGCAGTGCTGGGGCTGGTGAAGTGCTTTTAAAGCACTTTAAATCAAAAGCTCGATTTTGCAGTATTTCAGAAGCTCTGATTTAAATATATATGTATATGTGTGTTTGCCTCTACCCAGAAACATTTCAAGTTACAATTGAAAGTAAATAGTATTACAAATGAAAGCAAAAAGTATTACTTAAACTGTTACCAACAGACTAAAGTGTTTTCTCAATATTCGTTGAGACAATTTGCATTGAAATGAAATCAAGGTCATGCCATATACTGTTAATGTTTGTGAATGCTGCCTGTTTTGACCTCCTTTTAAAATCTATTGGAAGATTTTTTTGTTTCATTATTTAAAACTGACTTTGCAGATTTTTGTAAATAGATTTTATGTTCAGGTTCTGCCAATATTTATTTGTTAACCTATGCAGAGATACTGTAGATATGACACAAGTGTATAAGTGAGTCAGGATGACAAAAATTCATTAGCCTTTATTGTAGCCAAAGCTGAACCTCTGAAGTGATAATTCAAACTGTCCTTTAAAATGCTGGCAAAATTGAGATTATGCCTGAGGAGAATCCCACTATAGTCTGCTTTTTGTTCACTGCTTGTGATTTACAGACTCCTGAGACTCCCTGCCTCTGTGGTTAACTTTATGCATGATTTGCAACTATACGGTATTCTCCAATGTCAAATTTTAAGGTGAGGAAACTGGGAAAGGTAATTTTTATGCAATTCATCAGTATCTGCCCCCTGTGTTTCTGGCCTTTTTGCACCAAGTTCTTTTAGATTTTTCCTCCTTTTTTTTTCTGCTGTACATGTGACTGTACCACATTTTATGGTGATGAACTTGCATGATCTGAAGTAATCTGATCATGCAAGTTCATCACCTCACAGTAACTTACCTGTTCTGAAGTAGTAAGAAGGCTGAAAAAAGTCTCTTAATTTACTAATAGGATTTTCCATCAAAAGATAATATATTTAGTTATGTGTGCTCTAAAAAGAGCTGGAATAAGATTTTATATTTCTTTTCCTGTACAAATATTTAAATTATTTGTTTATGTATTGATGTTGTTTGTGCTATGGTTTAAATAATGTAAAGTGGTTGCTTAACTAATGCTTACTTTAGCTGTGGTCATGAGAATTATCCCTAAAGTGAGTTAATGCCTCTTGTGACAGTAATTTGAGGCAATGTTTATTAAAAAATGAAAATAATTTTAAAATTGTCAGTTAAAAACCCTCAAATCATGGGCATTATCTGCCCATTTATCGTCACTCTTCCTCTTCTATTCCACAGTCCTGCAGGTGTAATACTCTACCCTATTTCAAAAGGAAACATTGAACACCTGCTTGAAAGGAGATCTGTCAAGAAAAGCACCCCAGCACCCAAAAAAACCCCAAACAATTTCCCTCTACCCCCACCCTGTTACATGGAACCCCTCTGGGGTTTGGAGAGGCTTGGTTTCCATGGTGTGATATCCTGATGCCATCAGGTTGCATTGAAGGTTTCTTAAATTGTAATGGCTGGGGAAGTAACTCGTGCCAGTTTGGAAATGGTTGTTACATGTGATTTTACAGTTACTCTTCTCACCATTTTACAAAATCCCACTGAGATTAATTAGTGCCAGGGCTAAGGCAGGGCAGAGGAGATTTACAAAGCTTCTAGCACTGCATTCAGTATTGATGGCTAAAAGCACTGTGTTCCCCACAAGGGGAATTGATGTAATTTGTCTGAGCACTCAGTGTTTGTAACATTTCTGGGATGCTTTCTGTGGGAGCTGGGCTCTTGCTTGAACAGGCAGTGAATACCTGATGCAATGTCAGTGTTGGTTTCTCTGCTTGGCTTTGTTAATATAACTGTGTAAGCAATCCAGCACCCTACAGAGTCATTCCTCTCCAGTTCTTTGCCTGAGACCCCCTCAGCTGCAGTTCTCCTTTAGGTACTGCAGTCTTTAGTAGGAAAAAAGTCTTTTTTCCTCTCCTTTCAAAGACCAGTGCTGGTAGATGATAAATCCTACTCCTGAAAGGTACCTTGTATGGTTTGAAACTACAACATGATACAAATGGAATGTCTAATGTTTCTCTTACAAACTCTGTATATGTTATTCCAGAAGATGGGTTCTGATCCTTTATTTTAATATTCAAATACTGATGCAAGTTAAGGGCTCTGACATATTGCTAATGGAGGCCATCAGTATTGTGGAGGATTTTTTAAACATATAGGTAGCTTTTTCACACTGAGCTTCAAGACTATTTGAGCCATAAGTCTGTGCTCTTTTGTCACTTGTGAACTTTGCAGAACTCTTCGTTAATGAGGTTCATTTCTGGGATTCTGCCTCAAGTTCAGCATGTGTTGAAGTGTGACACCAAAGCTTTTTGCTTAGCTTGTGCCTCCTCATTGCCTCCTAAAAGTTTCAAAACCACCAGGCATGAGAGGAACAGTTCAGCTTTTGTTGGTTTTGTCACTGAATAATATTGGAATTTAGATCAAAAGCTGTCCTTTTTCAACCTGATTTCCATGGCATGGACTGTGCTGTGACACAGCCCTTTCACCAGCTGGGGCCTTTGGGGCCAGTATTCATTCTTTTATAATTACTAGTTGTTCTATTATTAGACATTGTGTGCACCTTTGTTCCACTGGCCCTCTTTTGATCAATAAATGTGTTCAGTTGATTTTTCTCGCTCATCTAAAGACTTTTGGAATCTGTTCTTTGTGTGGCTTTGACTACAGCAGCTGGGATGATTTGTTTTTCTGCATTTTTGGAATTGGAAAGACTTCTTGTAACTCAAAAGTAGGAGGACAACAATTAAAAAAAAGAAAACAAACCAATGCCCAAAAAGTCATTGATTATATGCTGGGTTTTGAAAACAGTGATTTTTGTTGATACACTTCTCTTTTTCTCTCAAAGATCACAAAGGGTGTGATAGTCCATTTGGTTTCTTGAAGTTGGGTAGATTGTCTTCCTTCCCATGCCTTTGCTCATACAATCAAGATGTCTGGCATAAGTATAATAAAATATTCAATTTAAAACTTTTTACCTAGTGTTCAGGCTATACAATAAAATATTCTTGATTATATGTGATTACGTGCTTGCTTTATGATTATGTATTAATGGTGAACTGTGTTAATATCTTGAACTTTATAATATGAGTGTTAAAGTTCTTTTTTTGTTGGGTTGGGGTTTTTTTGTTTGTTCACTTTTCCTTGTAACACCCTGCCCTTGTAATATCCCTTAAGGACAAGTTGGAAATGTCAAATGAATTCCCTTCTTGCTGCTAAGGTGTCATGAGGCATATAATTGCACTCCAGGTGCTGTTTAAAATCTGACAGAGACAAATTTAAGTTGGTGGTACAGGATAATAGCAACAGAACTAGGCAGATGTTTAACAAATAAAGTGAAAAAAGTTTCAGAGGCTGCTCTGAATGGCAGCAAGGTTTTGCCTGTTGTAATTTCCCTTATTGTGCTCCTTACTATCTATCTTGTTGATTTGAAAATTTCCAAGTTTGCCTACAGTGAGACCCAGTCACACAGGGCATGTGGATGAGACTGTCCCCAGAACCTAAACAGGTCATTAAATGCAGGCTGCACAGGTCAGCCCTGACAGAGCTGCTCTGTGTAATGCTGATGCTGTAGGTTCTGTGCACTTTGCTGGCACAGCACCTCCAAGGAAGCCTGTGCTGATGTGTCCTTTATGTCCATCTTCTGCCTTTAATGGTTCAGCTGGCATTGCTGTTAAGAACTGGACCATTAAAATGAATTATTAGATTGAGCACAACAAAAGGGAATGTTTTAAAAAATTTGTAATGAAGTGTTGTATGTCAGTTTTGTTGTGCTTTCACCAAATGAATGTTATGCTTTAACATATGCATTATGGTCTGCTAGGATCTACAAATTTTTGCAAACAATCCAGAAGAAATGCCTGCTTCATATGCTAAGTCTTGTTTTCTTTCAGAAGTGTTACTGAAATGCTTGAAAGTAAGCAGAACCTGAACAAAATAAGCAAGAGCTTTCTTTAAATACTTCTCAAGGTGGAAATGCTTTGTTATGGCTTTAATGTGAAATATATGGTTTAATACTTCATAATGACATAAGGATGCTGTAATAGAGACAGTGTAAATACAAAGAGAATATTTGGTTATGAGCACAGACCTGAGACCCTCAGCAAGAGTTGAAAATGGTTTGTTCTCTGCCTCAGATAGGGCTCCTGTGCCACACCTCAGTGTCTGGCTGGGCACCACCAGTGACCCCCTCCACTGCTTTGCTAGTTGATATTTCCACCCAAATTTATACCCAGGAAAGGAGTGTAAATATAAACTGCTTCTTCAGATATTGTAGATCTGAACAGAAATTATTTATCAAAATAAGTATTAAACTATTTCTGTTTAAAAAGTTGATATTAAGAGTTGTGAAAAGAGATTTTTGGTGACTTGTTCCAGGCAGCACACTGGCCTTGGGTGCCAGTTAAAATTCCCTGGCAGGGACTGTGGTGTATAGTGGGTCACCATAGAATGGAATACTGAGTTGAAAGTGTTATCAGCTTCTTTCTTGCTTATTTGAGGGGTTATCACTGAAACCATTCCCCTTCTGAGACGTTTTTCTTTGTCCCAAGCAAAAGGCACTTCCCCTTCTCCTCCCCCTCACCCCCCCAAATCTTGCTTTAGATTTAATTGTAAATTTTACTGCTTGTATACTCCAGCCATTTTAACACTCTCAACCTCAATCTCAATGTGTCACAGCAGCACCAAATTATTTTGTCAGTGTGTATTTTAATGAGATCTAGGATCTAGTTGAAATTGGAATTATCTGCTGTAGTTCATGGCATTCAATTTTCCTAGTCCCAGCCTCATCAAAATATTCAACAAGCTGCTTCTTTCAAACTTGCACTTTACTACTTAGAGCATTTACATGAATAGCAATGTAGCTGTTTCAGGGATGAGCAGAATTTATAACTTCTGTGGAGGAGGATGTTTCATCACTCCTTTTAAATTCACTTTTGGATATCAGCACCATGAAGTGCTTTCTGTCCTCTACTGTGAACCAAAGTGGGACTAGCAGCCACCTGATTTGATGGAACAGCTCCTTTTTCTTTCGCCCATGCTCTCACTACCACTACTGTATTTCTCCCACCCTATTCTTGTTTTGCTAATTCTGTTACTTTTTCTTTGTCTGTGTTCTCTGCCCTAGAGCCTCGAGCTACCCTGCAGAGCTGGTTCAAAAAGCTGTCAATTCAGCAAAGCAAAAAAGCACAAGGCAAGCTAGATCCAATTGTTAATTACAGGGTGAGATGTCAGGATTTGTCAACTCCAGCAGATGATGAAAGAGAAAATTGTACTTAAAATCTGTGTGGAAACTAGCAAGTTCCAAGTAAATGTATTTAAGAAACAGGAATCCAGAAATAGGTACCAAAACAAATTGGGAGACTCCATGTCTCGCATTTTGCTTTGTTTTCTCTACTCCCTCAGCCTGAAACCCCAGCTCTGTAGAGTTATCTGATGGTTATCTATGCACACAGGATTTCTTTCTGAATCACTGAACATGAACAAACAATGGGGTTTTTCAAATATCCAAAATGGTTCTTTTTCACTCTGAAGTTTGTTTCATGAACATTGATGATATTACATTGTTAAACTGATATTTAGGTGTGTATTAATAGAAAAAGGTAATTGTATTATAATATTGAATCATTATTTAAATTTAAAACTAAATTTATAAACCATCTTATGTATGATCTGTTGAATGAACTGTATCAGGACAATATGAAATTATTTATTTTTGAAGTAATCAATCTTTTTTTCATTTTCTTTTTGCATGCAATGGTTGGAAAATTTTGTGTTGGTGGTTTTGTTTTAGTATTTGGGAAATTTCAAGATGTTGCACAAGCTTAAAAGGTCTTTTTCTATTTCACTGTGATAAAACATGAGGAATCTTCTCACTGAATGGTTACTGGTAAATCACAGCAGCCTTAGCATAGAAATCTACTTTCTTCTGAGGCAGTTTTCTAATCTTTGATAATGGCTTTCCTGTGGGATAATATGTTGCTACTTCAATAGTTCCACGGAAGTATAAGCCAGGGTAAATAGAGCTCTGTGATTATTTTATGTGCTTGTGGGTTTGCTTATAGCAGTGCAATCCATTCTGGGAAAAGGACTGTGTAACCATAAATTGAGACTGAATTGATTCACAGCTCTTTTTGCTGTGCTCTATTTTCTGAGTAAACACTGAAGCAACTGACAACCAGATTGTTTTCATCATAATTGTGATGCATAGCTGCTTTATGATCAAAACCACTTCAATCTGTTTTTTTTCTTTTCCATTTTGCATTGGATGAGGCAGAGAAGAAACAGCTGTGGCCTGTTTGGGATGGGGTCCCAGCCATGTGCAAACTGTGAGCACACAGCCATGCAGAGCCAGCGCTGTGTCTGTGCACTGCAAAGAAAGATGTGTGGGGAAGCTGGGGCCAAAGCAATCGCTGGAGCACATCCAGATGCCTGGAAGAGCTGCAGTTCCAGGGCTTTGGGAGATGCTCTGCTGTGAGGAGCACAGGTCAGAGTCCCAAAGTGCTGTGTCAGTCTCTCCCTTTGGGCTGGGAAGGCAACAACCTGTGATACACGATGTCTAGCAGCTATAACAGGCTGCTTTAAAATATCTGTCATGTTTTATTCTTATTTGAAAAGAAAAAAAAGCATTCTTATTCCAAAAAAATAATTTTAACTGTGTGTAAGACTGTTGCATGAGTACAGTGGAAGTCTCTTCCTTTTTTTGTGTACTGTACACTTCGCAGATTGCAAAAAAAGGCTGCTTATTAAGCATCTGAGAAGAGCATGCCATTAACAAAAATGGAGCTTATAATGAACTAGAATGGCTAAGCCTTTTCTTCTCTGAGTCTCTGTGCCTGGGTGTAAAGGCACAGTGCTACCTTTCAAAAGTTGCGGCGCCTCTTGGTAAAGAATAAACTCATTTGCTGTACTGATTTTGGCTGAAATAGAGTTCATTTTCTTCACAATATCTGGTGTGGAGCTGTGGTTTGCAGTTATGCTGGAAACAGTTTTGATAATGCAGCAGTGTTTGGGCTATTGCTGAGCAGGGATGGCACAGTCAGGGCCCTTTCTGCTCCCCACCCCGTGCTGCCAGCAAGGAGCCTGGAGGTGCACAAGGAGCTGGGGGGGATACAGCTGGACACCTGACCCCAGCTGACCCAAGGGACATCCCAGACCATGTGGCTTCATGCTCAGTGTATCAGCTGTGGGGAACATGGGCTGCTGCCTGGGGGCTGGCTGGGCATCAGCCAAATAGTTGGTTTTGATTTGCATCACTTGCGCTTCTTGGATTTTCTTTTTATTTTTTCCTTTTCGTTATAATTTATTGGTTTGGGTTTTTGGGTTTTTTTTCCTAAATTATTGTTTCAATTATTAAGCTGTTCTTACCACAACCCATGAGTTTTCTTGTTTTTACCCTTCTAATTGTCTCCCCCACCTTGACAGGGCAGGGAGTGAGCATCTGTGTGGGGCTTAGTGCCTGGCTGGGGATAAATCCCAACACTGGAATTACTAATTCTACCTTAGGTTTGTCATACTTGATTCCTTGACTGTAGGCAACTTGTATTTTCAAATCAGCTTCTCACTGAGGTAATTAGAATGATTAGACTTCACTGAACTACAACTGCAATTTTATATGAGGACACAGTTGTGAAAATTTCCCTAGAATAATTTTATTAATGATCATTTGATACCTATATAAAACTTCCTTTCTTATCAAGAAAGAAGTAAATAGACTGAGGTGCTTTCACCAAATAAATCAATGTAACTGAAGAATTAAATCAATGACAGTTAAGCTATTAAGTGTTAATTCATTACCTGTGCTTGCACTCAAGTTTGTGGAAATGTTTGTGACTGTACATTTGCAATTACAGACTAAAATAAGGAACTGTCTTTGTATAAAGAAAAATCCATTTTTTCTTAAAATTCTGCCTGCTGTACAAAATTTTGTAATGTTGTCCATGGCAGCTGAGAGATGAATGTCTCCTTCAAAAAGTAGCAATGTTCAGCAAATGACCTTCATCATTAGTCATCCATATCTGTTTGGCACTGCTGATTGCCAAAAGAGAAATAATTTCCTGAGTGAAAAGATGGGTAAAATGACATTAACGTTTGCCCCTTCACAAGTCCCTTAATGTGAGCCGCCTCCTCCACAAACTGAAAATTGTCTGGGAACCCAGTGAACGTTTGGTTTCAGGAAACCTGGAGCTGCTGTGCTGTAAAGTTCCTCTCTGGAACTCGGTCCTGGTTTCCAAATGAGCATCAACGACAGTAAAGTCCTCTTAAGATCATTATGAGAAGCCCTGCAAAATTCTTTTTGAGAAGGGAATATGTGCTGCTAGGTGTTATCATCTGGTTTCAGTGCAAACTGTCGCTTCCAGATTTTCTTTCCCTTGATTTTGTAAGGCACAGCAGATCTGACACCTTCAGAGTCAGGGGAGGAGTGATACCACTGAAGCCTTATAACTCTTTACCACTGACACCAAAATCTTACAGATTTAGAACAAATGGCTCTAATGCTTTCTGAGGTGAAAAATAAAAGGTTTCTTTCTTATTCTTCAGAGTAAAATAGAAACAATAACTGCACAATACACAGAAATAACCTGGGTGCTTTATGAGAAGTCAGCACAAGGAGCTGGGTTTTTTTGTTGCCTTCTAGGCATTTCTGGAAGATGTGGAAGTATCAGAGGAATAAGTTATTTTTAGAGTTGTTTACCAGTGGGAGACTGAATCCTGCAAGGTCATGAGGTAAAAGACTGTTGGGAAGTATTTAATAACTTTAAAAATTATTTTGCATCCTGGTCAAAAATTAGAGAAATATATTTCCTCTGAATTTTATCATGTATAGTAAAAACCACAAAATATCCTGATGTTTAGAGGAGAAGTTTGTGGGGTTTTATGGAGTTTTTTTAAATTAGTAAAGTCATTGTTTTTTTTTCTTCTATGGACCATGTCCTAGGCTGTGGCTTTCAGTATTAGGTCACAGTACTTCTCTTTGCTTCAAATTCCTATGCCATTTGTATAGAGTTTTAAGTACCTTCTGTTATAATAGGTTTGATTCAGAACTCACTGGAATTAGTTTTCATTGACCTAATTTGTTGAACTATGGAGTCTGAATTACCTAGGCCAGAAGTCAAAGTAATGAGTGAGCTGAAATCTTTTTCAATCCTTCTGAATGCTACTGAATTCCATGGAGTAAGAATTTTAAATGACTAATTGTCTTTACAGCAAAGTTCATGTTTTATGCCTTTATCTGGCTGGAGTTCTGGTTTTTGTCCAATAAATCACTTTCAATAAAAATATTTTTAGCTTCAACCAACTTGGAATACAAATGAAAAAATCCATTTCTCTGTTTTAAAATTAGGGGAAATGGCCTTTGCTTGATTAAATAACTTGATAAGCACATATAAGGGAGCTTGTGTGGATCTCTGTATGACCTTCAGATTTCTGGTGGCAGAGCTCCAGTTTGTCTGTAAGTTATGCCCAGCCCCAAAAATCTTCCCTTCATTCACCTTCATGTAGACAGTAGAAGACATGAGGCAATAGAAAGCAGAATTCTGCAAGATAAGCACCCTTTTTTTTTTTAATTGGGGCCCTAAAATGTCATTGAGTAACACAAAACTCAGCTGCAACCCTCCTGAACTGGGCCTCATTGCAGCTATGATGCATCCAGTGCCAGCTTTTCCAGTCCAGCCCAGCTGGAAGGTG
>VZSJ01000845.1:940146-962418 GCA_013398405.1 Pheucticus melanocephalus
GTGATACTAATTTGCTGAGGGGGAAGAAAAGACAATTTTGTGAAACTTGATTTTTTTTTTTTTAATTAATTTAATTTCAAGCAGTTCTTTGTCTTGGTTTTTCACCTTTCTGTAAGGAAAAGCTGGCATGAAATACTTGCAGAATTTTTTACTGCAGTAGATTTTCTAACCAAAGAAGTGCGGGATTGTCCTATTAGCTTATTGGAAATGTGCCTACTTGAATTCTAGAAAACTTTATATTATCATCACATTATGTATTCATATAAAATTTTTAAAATTAGAGTTTATTTTGGCATTTAACTGCCAATACTTAATATCACATATATGATATAATACGAGGACAAAGGTAAAGTTTTTTGAAATAGCTTGAATATGCATTGCTCAAATTAACCAAGAACTTTGTGGAGGATGAAGCAGGATGAAGCAGAGCAGTTCTTAGGGTCTCTGCTGGTCACTTGCTACTGAGTTCAGACACATTTCTGCATGGGGTTTTTTCCTACTAAAAGCTAAATTCCCCCCAAAAGAGCAAATGTTGTAAATTCTGTCCATATGCTCAAACATGATTTGATGCTGGAAGGGGGAAAGGCCAGCAAATAGGCTGTGATGAATCTTGTGAGAGCAGATTTTCTGATGCAGTGGGGTTTTTCACAGATCAATTATAACATGGTGATAACAATTCAGCTTTGCAGTCAGACTGGTTACCCATGAAAACTCTGATGTTCCCAGGAAGCAAAGGAGACAAGATGAATCCTCTTAATAAAGAGCACATAGTCAATATGCAGTCAGGTTTTCCAAGAGTGAGGAGGACTTGAAGCCTTTTGTAGTGGATGAGAAATAAGTTCAACAGTTATTTACCAAGGATCAGGGTTTTTTTACATTTCTCAGGCTGCATATTGGAAACTAAACATGCCTCAGTTTCTTACTGGTTAATGAAAATATTAAACTGCTAATTCCTTGCAACTTACTGCATCTACTCCTCTCAAACTGCATAATACCAACAGGAGCCTACTATGTTAATTATTTTTTTTTGTCCTGTAATGAATCTCTTTAACTTAATTTGTCATCTAGATCTTTGAAGCCTCTCCTCAGATCCAATTCAATGTACACCAATTTTTGGACTACTAAAAAGGAAAAACAAGACTCAAAACCATAAAACCTGAACATAACTATTATGCTTCATTCTACTAAAATTCTCTTGTCAAATTTGGGGTGTCAAAGGCAGTAATTGCCAGACATGCCCTTGAAAATTCTTTGCGAACCAATTCACTTGGAAGCACAAATGTTTACTTAGGAGTGGGAGTTTTGAATATTGTTCTGAATCAGACAATTACTGAAAATTCCCTCTCGATTCATGGAAGCATAATATAAGCAGGAAGAGAAGAATTCCAGCCACCTTCCTGCTCTGAAATAATTCCTCTCAAAAATGCCACTGGAAAAACTAATATTATGCCTTCTGTCGAAGAGAGAGATTTCTGTTGCCCCTAGGGAGCAGTAAATTATGTACATGTCATAATTAGCAGCATTAGGATGTTGCATTATTTATAAGGATAGAAACACTTCCAGCAACTTGACATCCAGGTGTTATATGTGGTGGTATGGATGAGCAGAGTTATGTAATTGTTAAATCCCCAAGGGAAGACATGACTCACACTGTCTGAGGCAATCTGGAGGAGTTAATTGCTACAAATATTTGCCAATTAAAGGAAAATGTTAAATCAGAAGATAATTCATAATTAAAATAAGATTTTATGTGAAAGATGGCAAAAACCTAGTTAGCAACCAACTGCAAAGTTGTCTTGATAAACATGCATCCTTTGAAACTCAGTCTTGCATTAGATTGTGCTTGTAGAGTTGGGTACTAATTCAGGAGGATGTTTTTGATTTCTGTGGATTAATGGGATTTCTAGCAGACCTGCTTAGCTTAAATATTTTACTAACTTGAAGTTGATCTGGGAGATGAGTTTTCAATAGAACCACAGCTGGACTGGGATAACAGGAAAATATTTTTTGTATGTATATATACCTCTCCATAATAAGTAATTGAAGTTGAGGTAGGAATTTGAACACAGACCTGTTGACATTCACACAGTAACAGCATGCTTGCTTATTAATTTTCCATTATGTAACTGTGTTACCTTTCAGTATTGGAAAATACAGTTCAGTTTTGAAGATGCACTTTCAAGTAGGTGTTGCTTGAAGAGAAAGTAAATGCTTGTAAAACAAAATGGGAGAATGATATTTTGCCACGGCTTGTACAAGCTGCTCTAAGCCAAGGAATAATTGTTAATTAAAACTTTCTACTTTAGAGTAAAGAGAAAGGTGTAAAATCTTTCCAATCAGACTCCTGTTGATACCTAAGAACAGAAAGATTTTTTTTTTTAAATAAGCTTTAATTTTTCTTGTTAAGATTTTCTCTGCAGCAATTTAATTATGAATTACAAAGTTTAATTTCTGCTTGGAAGAGGTTCACCCTTTTCCTGTTGCTCAGCAAAATGAAAAAGCAAATTCCTTCATTTGATTTTGAGTTTAGCTAGGGAGACAGGTGAAATCAGAACAAGATATTCAGGTGTTGTGCAGCATCATCATCATCACATTACTACCAAACAGGAAAACGGGAGGCCAAGAGGGGGAGAGTTTGAGCACAAATGCATTTATTTATCCATGGGACTAATCATACTTTTTTATTTATGAAACTGTAGGCTACAAATTATTTTTTCCAGGGCCTGTGACAGGCAATTTTAAAATCAATAAAAGAACACAAAGGCTTCTGCAGCT
This sequence comes from Pheucticus melanocephalus, assembly GCA_013398405.1. NCBI lineage: Eukaryota > Metazoa > Chordata > Aves > Passeriformes > Cardinalidae > Pheucticus > Pheucticus melanocephalus. The sequence goes on from VZSJ01000845.1 coordinate 942,922, forward strand.
GAAACTGCAGCCATACCTTGGGTTACTGCTGTAGGCAAGCAATATTTCTGTGTAAAGAGCCAAAGTTATTTATAACATTTCACACCTCTAGCATAGTTATAGCATCATTTTTGTTGTTCCTGAGCAATTTAAGTATCTGTGTTAGGGAGTTCCTCTGTCTTCTGTTGTTGCAATCTGTTTGCATCCAGGATTTGTGAGTGCAGTGGTAGTTCTGGTTGGCATTGGGTGGTATTACACTGGGAACAAAAGTGCTTAGCCCAGCTTTATTTTACCAAAATATTTACCTGTAATAACCCACTTGTCCTTTACAGCAGCCTCCTGAACCTTTGAGCAGCCAGGCCTGAGGATTGAGTTTAATTCTGAGTGGTTGCAGTATCCTGAATGTCTGAGACTTGGAGCTTCATTCTCTTTATTTATTCTGCACGGCTGAGTTCTCACAATGTTTTTTGGGAGCACTCTGGATGGAACAAAACTAGATGGCATCATTTTTACAGCTGTAGAGTCAACAGTTCACTTGGCACTCTCAAATGAAACCAGGATGTTTTGACATTTTTTCCTTCAAAATCTTGATCTTTTAGCTGAAGTATCTAATTTGTTTACCACAATAGGAGTAAGAGTTCAGCTTGTTTTGTTTACTGAAATGCAGAAATAAGTAGATTGAGGAATCACTGGATGTGTATCTGCAGGTATGTGAACTCCTGCTAGTTAACAGAGGGAAGAAACCACTTGGAAACAGGTATTTTCAAGGGTGGCAGAACCAAATAAAGTTTGTTAGTTGTGGCTGTTGGGCTGTGTTTCTGGTGACTCCTGACACAAAGCTGTGCTTTGCTTTCCAACTCTGCTGCCTCTGGTGGATGGCTGAGATTTTATTTAGGGCCATCAGTCTTTTGCTGTCTGTGTTTGGACAGGTAATTGGTGCGTGCCATTTCTGAGCTCAGAAATCAGAATTTACTCTGCTTTCAGTTTTATATAGTGGAGTGAGAGGGAAATAATAGAGCATCTGTAATATTTCCTTGGATCTTGAGCCACTGACCTAGATTATGTGACTGAAGTAGACAAAAATGTTCAGTTTCTTGCCAGGCAGCCCACAGTGCATGAAATATCAGGTTAGCTGGTTCACTGAAATGAAAAAGTCATGAAGAAAAAAGGTGAGAAATCTGGCTATAAAACTCAAATAAAAAAATATTTGTGTATTGAAAAATTAAAGAAAGTGTAACTATAGCAATTTAAGTTTTTACCTGTCAAAAATATCTATTGGTGCTTTTTAGGATTTTTCAGAAGATCCTATTTATGCCATCTATATGCCTATAATATAGAAATACCTTTGCATTGTTTATATTTTTTCAGATTTCTTTCTCTACACATGACCTCTTGTAACATGTTTTTTATACTGAATTATTTGACTTTTCTGTCTCTTTGGTCATTCTATATCTCTCACTTGTCTAAAGTATATTTTCTTCCAGTTTTGTTGAATCTGCAAAAGTTTTTGACAGACTCCATTAAAATGCAGCTGAACTTTGCAGGCAGCTGAGGCTTAAAGACACCAATAAGATTGTTGAAGAAATCTTGTCTGGTTGCCAGATTTTATGTCTCAATTCATTGTTGTTGTGATGTGGCTTATTCAGAACAATCTTCTTGGGTCGTGGACTGCCCTACAAATACCAATGGTGATCTGGAAAGCCCTTGGTGTAACAAAATTGCTGTTTTCTACTTGCTTAGGTAAATATTTCTGGGAGACATCATTCTAAAGTCTCTGCATTTTTTCAGGGTTCGCACAGAAAACATCCGTGTCATTAAAATATCAAGCTGTGCATTCCATCATGGCTGTGCACTGGCTGTATTTCATTCTGTGGCTGCTATTAAGGTGTCATAGTCTGTAAAGCAGTTAATCAGGTGCAGAAAAGCAGGTAGAGTTGATGCAGCCCATTAAAAATGGTGATAGAAAGATGTGCACACAGGCAGTGATGGGCAGGTTTTCCCTATGGAGAAACCCTTTAAACAAAACACCTCTGCAAGGATTCCTGTTTGACTTCCTAGGAGTGGAAATGAAGATATAAAAGCTGCTGGGCTGCACTCTGAACAAGGTGCATTTGTGGAAAAAAAATGGGATGTCTAGCAAGAAATGAAGTGTGCTTATAATTGCCAGGCTATTAGTCTAGCAAAGAGCAAAGTGCCTTCTGACTCTTGTGATTGACTTATGGCTGGGAGAGCAGAGGGCTCTGCTCTGGGTGTTTATCTAGAGTAATAAGCAGTGGAATTAGTCCTCTGGGTTGGCTGATGTCCTGCTGTCTTCTCAGCAGCTGGCAAACACGGTGAAATCAATCTTGCATCTTTCACAACTTCTGGGCTCAATTTAGGAAACAAATAAAAAAATGATCAGCGTTTTTCTAGAAGATGAGAGACTGAAATTAACTGTTATCATTAAACAACTTCAATAAGAAACAAGGGCAAATACATCACAGATTTATGCATGCCACTCTCTGCTCAGCCTCAAAGGCTGAGGTGGCCTGAGGGTTCTATTTGATCATCCTTTTTAAATCTTCAATGCAGAAGGGATTCCTCCAAGAGGTCCCTGTGCCTATTTCATTTGGACTCTAAATAGTCTGGTTGTGGAGTTTGCACCACTCCCAGTCTTGTCTTGACCCTTCTGATTTTGGGGTTTCAGGGGAGAGTAACTCTTTGAGTGATGGGTCTATGGAGCTGCTGCCTTTTGGTAGGGGTAGGCTGGGATGTTGGGTTTTCATCTCCTGCACTACCACTATCTTATTTTGCAGCACTATTTGTTGCTTCTTGCACAGATTAAACCTTCTTTAAAAGGTTACTTCATGAGAGCAGGCATGGATTTGATGTATTGGCAGAGGAATCCAACCCTTTTTAAACTAACTTTTACATTTTCTTCTGTGATGTTTCCCACTTTCTGCCACATCACCTCTCTGCTGGCACTGAGTAGCGCTGCACCCTTGGGACTGCCTGTCAGGGCCTCCCTTCTGAACCATGTCTCAGGCTATTGCTGTAAATTTTTATTCCATGAAACATTCCTCTATGCTCTAGCTAATTCTTGTCAAGGTCAAACATCTTATTGCCTAATTTAAGGTGTATAGAATAGCTATAGCATTTTTCTGAGGGAAGAAATACTCTAAGTGGTGATTTTGTCCCCTAGATATTTTCTGACATTGTGTTCCATTTTGTATCAGGTGGATGTGATTTTTTTTTTCCCCCCTAGTTAAGCAAAGCTTCAATAAGTTTAGTACATTTATCTAAATAGAAATGAAAATCCATATCTCCTGCATGGCTTTGAAAATGTTGACTATGCAGCTTGGTTTTGTCAAACTACTCTGCCTAAAAGTGCTTTCACAATAAGTCCTTCATGTGGATTAGAGCTTATTGATGCTTTGCTTCTTGTGTGCAGTCCATGGAATGTGATATGATGTCAATGAGGTTTAGGTGGCCTTTGTCGAATGTACCCTTTCATGTCCTTGAGCTTTATCAAGTTTCTTCTCTGGAGTGTCTGATGTGACAGGCAATTCAAGGGACTCATGCATTTTGTCCCTTGTTTGCTGTACTGCTGCTTTAATTACACTAGCAATAGTACAGGCTATACTTGAAATTTTCCAGCTTTTGGTTCTCTTGCTGCTTGCCTGGGTGTGTCTAAGCAGTGACACCTGGGTCACAAACACAGCTGTTCCTTCCCAAGCCAACAAAATTTTCAGCTGTGCTCAGTGATGCTGTGTTTTGCAAAAAGCCTGATTCACTCCTGAGGCAAACAGGACATTATGCAGGGAAGCATGAGAAGTTTTTCAGTGAGGTTAAGTGGTGCTGCTTGTCCTTGTGGCCTCATTTGCATCCACAGCAGCAGCCCCTTTGTCATAGCTGCAGCAAAGGAGGGAGAGCAGAGCAATCCTGTCACGTTATTTCCGGCACTGCAAACACGCCAGGAAGCCACAGTGCCAGGTACTGCCTTTGCAGGAATGTCACCATCAGGGAAAGGACCAAGAGTTCCTGGGTGCCACTGCAGAATACCAATGTTTTCCCCTGTCCCAGTTATGGCCTTATGGGACAGTCTTTTAAGTTACTTAAGTAATTGTTAATTCAGTTGCTAGGAGATGAAATGTGTTAGACCACCCCAAGAAATGTTTTTAATGAAATCCAAAGAGACTATGGAATAACCCTTATATTACCAGAGACTTGATAAAAAGTGGAATTGGCAAAAAATTTAACCCAGTTCTGTATGGTCAATGAAAAGTACCAGGTACTGTTAAAGGTCATGGATGTTAGAAAAGTTCCAGAATAAGCAGTGTTAGTGTTACAGGCCTGTCTACACTGAGCAGTTTATTCTGCTTTTGACTTGGGCCAGAATAAACTTACTACTTCATTTTACAGTGGAACTTACTGCTTTTGTAAAATGTTTTTACGTTTAGTTGTGGGCCAAAAGCAGTAAAGATGCAGTTGAAACTGATTATTCCTTTTTTAGTTTCGTGCTGCCCAGGGATTTCATCAGTTGAGAGAAAAGCATTTCATTAAAAACTCTGGCTTCACTGACCTCAGTGAGGAAGGAGTTTTATCCCCTGCCTTTAGAGGAAGTCTCTCTTTGATGAGAGTGAGGAAAAAGGATCAAATCCAAGAGCAAGCAGAGTGAGTAGTTTTCTATGCTCTCTCTGTTAGACAAATAGGAACTTTTTGTTTCTCCCTAGACTGTACGTTTTGCACCAGTTGGAGTCCAGAATTAATCGTAATTAAAAAGTGTACTTTTAGCAAACCTCACTGACATCAGTTAAGTAATTGTGAAAGAAAAGTGAATTGAAGGTTCAGTTTTCACTAAATTTTAATAGTGGTTTACATTTCTTTAAATGTTTAGTTAAAAGCAATTATCAGACTTGTCCAAGAAACATTTTAAACCAATAAAGGACAGTGTTATGTTAGAATTGAATTTGAATCATGTTGTAAAGCATGAAAATGTACAAGATTTCCCATTTCTAAAAGAAGTTTTGAACATGAATATTGTGCAATTAGCTTGTGTATGTGTCAGTATTTATTGTTCCAAACTGAACTTCGGTGATTTCTATTGAAAGGCTAATTCTGTCAAACACATGCTGAATTAGATTTCTTTTGATATTTCAAAAAGCTCATTGTCCTTAGGGTTATAGATTCTAGTGCTATTGATCAATCTATTCAACAAATTTCTGTATTTTTGGAATCAAGACTGACAGTTTAACCTTAGCTGTCAAAATCCTTTTTAAAATCTGTGATTTATGCTAAAGTACATCATCAGGGGGTGATTATTTGGGTTTCCTTGCTGTTGTGCCACCAACTTTTCCTTTTTGGAATGGATAGATCTTTCAAGACTGGAAACAGTGGTTTCTGTTTCTATGCACATTATTTATCTCAGCTGTGAGCCCAAAGTGCAAGAGAGGAAAGGAAAGTTTCCAGTTTTGAACTGGAAGAATTGCCTATTCTCAGCTGTATGAATATGTATAACAACTGCTCTTTTGCTCAGCACTCTGGGGGAGAAGATAGTGAGTTCTGATTTTGCTTTACATAAAAAGTCTGCACTTTGATGATTAAATAGATTAGGCAAAAAATTCATTTAATTATACACTGTACATATGTACAGCATCAGTATGTTATTCCTGGGTGAATGAAGTAGCTCTTTCAATCTAATATTTTTGTTTTAGGGTTATTAATGTCATTGTCTCGCTCTGTTTTCTCTCAGCTACGATAAAAGGCTGCTGTGCAAAGGATACTATTTGATATGTGATACTCTTACAAGTACCAGTAGGGTTGCTCCTTATAGTAGGCACTGAAAAGCAGCTGTTAGAAGTGCTGTGAGGAGAATCAAATGGTGCAAAATACTCTAATGAGGGTAAGGCTGTGGACAGAATACAGAGCAATCTTTCTCATGGCTCAGGTTTTAGCTTTCATATTTTTCAGATCCTGGGCTGCTTTAGTGTGTAATATTAGGGGATGGTGAGCTCTCTTCACAGAGTAGGGAGACAAAACAATTCCTTTTCTAGCTGGGGACCAAGTACAAATGCTCCAAATCTCAGTCCCAAGAGCATAAACAATGGGGGCTGAAGAGAGAAAAACAAGAAGGATGGGACTTCACAACCTAAAGCTGTAATTGGACAATTAACTCCAATATGCAAATGGACCAGAACTTATAAAAGTGAGAGACCCCGTGACCAGTTGTCCATTTTGTGACCATTTTGGTTCATCTTGGGTGTAGCCCTGACTGGGCTCTTGTGCTGCCCAGGTGGATCCATTGAGGCCTTCTAATAAATCCCTGCTTTATTCTTTAACTCTGCCTAGTCTCTTTTCTAGGTCAGCCTTCACAAAACATTTCCTTCCTCTGGAGGCATGCAGGGCTGGAAAAGCCCTGCTGGAGGGCAGTTAGGGATGGGCAGGAGGGCACTGGCATTTGGCTCACCTGGGAAGGTCTGAAGGGAGCAGGACCCCTCAGCCAGCCCATCACACCTCCTCCCTGCAGGGCTGCCTGGGTTGGCATGCTGCTGCCCCTCTCCCTGCTCTGACATTTGCCTGCTCTGTGAAACGAGCCTTATCTCAGTTCTGCAGCTGATGGGAAGCCCCAGGAAGCCATTGATCTGGTTCTTTTCAATTCAGTGGGCACCAGATTGGGATCATAAGGAGAGATGAAATAATGAAAAAAATTGTCAGATATGCATTAGAATTTCAGCTGCGGGATTATGAAGATCTGGGTGCATCAGTGGGAGAAGTTCCAAGAGCCTCAGTGCACATTATTTCTCATCTTGAACATATCTCATCACAGAAAATATTTGCTAACTATAAATTCAATATTTGACATTATGAAATCCAGCTAGTTGACTAGATTTAAAAGCAGGTTTGGATGTAAATCTTTTTAAAATCTGTTCTTGCGACTAGATCAAGTACTTCAAATTTCAGTTCAGTTTTTGCATCTACCAAGTGGGAAAGTACTTTGATGCATGTTTTTGTGGTTATCTAAGAAAATTTTATAGGGTTGGAAGCCTGGACCCTTTTCTAAGTGACAGGGACCTCTAGCAGTGTGCAGCCAGCAGCTTTCATAGAGTCAGTGATGAGCCTGAGCAGTCCATCATTGCAGAGAACACATTGATGAGGACACAACAATAGGTAAAATGAGAGACTCCATCTGGGGCAAACTGAATAGCAAATAAAAAACTTCCCACATGGACTGTTTTAGGCAATAGAAATGAATTAGAAAAGCAAATAACAGAGTTTTCCATAATTCTTAATTAAAAACTGCACAGTCTATGATGGCTATGATTAGAAAGAAAAAATATGGAGGGTGTGTTTGCAGAATTCACTAGATCTAAATGTCCAAAATGGAAAATGTCACGCAGGTAACTTAAAAAATATTGCTAGTCAGCTTTGCAAGCCCCTGAACTAAAAATAGGTTCTTTGGTTGAAAAAAATATTTTCCCTATCTAATTATGTGAGGAATTGCAAGAAAATGGATCTCTCCTTTGGGGAAATACCCCAGAAGTTATTTTCTTTAATTGCCAGCTAACAGGTGAAGGAAATTGATTCCCATGGACCAAAAATATGCTTTTCAATGCATTGGGTTCTTTTTACTAGGTTTGCTGACTTTTTAATATACAGCATAGCAGGAAGTTCCCACCTGTTCCTGTCCTCACTCTGGTGCAGAAATTGGTACAGACCAAGGGGAGAGCTCTGGATATTTGCCATGATTACCACACAAACTTTTTCTGAGATGGTTAATAGGTTGATTGAAAATGTCTGATTTTTATTAATTCCTATGAATAGATAATGGCCCGTTGTGACTCTGGCTGTTGCTTCTGATAACAGTCCTTAGTTTCTAAGCTGATTTAAACTCTCCAACATTCTCTTTGCTTGGAGCTCTAATGTGGGTCACAGCTGTTTATGATAAAGGCAGAGCAGACAACAACTCTGTGGCTGAACTTTGGAACTATTTAAATGTAGTAACTTAAAACTGTAAAACTGGACTAAAAAATCTTTTTTTATTTTGTTGCTTTGTCTTGTGCTTTCTAGGTGAAGAGTTTTCATGTATACAAGAGCTTCTTCTGTGCTGTGGAGCAGCACAATGCTTCAGTCTCACATAGATAAGGTAATCAAGTTCACCTTTCCATTCCTAAGTTATTTTCTGAAAGTGTTTGTGTTTGATTTACTAAAGAAAATAAAAAGGTTAGTGATGTATGCTACATAAAGCATACTTTAATAATAAAGGGAAAAAACAATTGTTTTCCAGTGGCTGTGATGCAGTCAACTTGTATTTTTCACTTAGTCTGACATATTTAAATATGTACTACAACCTACCAAAAAATAGGCATATAGAATAAATGGAATCAAATGCAAATAAATATTTAATCCTGTTTATATTAGCTGCCTTTGTTGAGAGTGGCAATAACTGAGGTTCCTGGCAAAGGATCATTGGAAATTTGTGTCTGGGGGAACAAAGTGAAATTAAATACTTAGTGTCAAATAGTATGTATAAATAAGATATGAGTAAGGTGCCTATACCAGTATTTGACTTAGCATTCTGGGAGGAAAATCTGATAATAAATCTCATTAAATGGTGTGATATACCAGTAATATATTAAGATAGTTTAATTTTAAGTTCTTCTGGCATCAGCTCTTTCAAGAACATGTATTTCTGTATCATGCAAATAGTTTTCCTTTAGAGCACAAATTGGATTACTCTCTGCTGTTCAAATTAATTGTCATATTAATATCAATAATATTGGATGGAGTTTCCATAACTCTTTCAAGTTGAAGCATTTTAGTAGTATTGCTGTGTTATTCCCCAGACTTAGTCACACTCTTAAACGTTTGAAGAAATATGAGAATAACATTGATTCCAAGTAGTTAGAAGAAATTGGTTAGTGAGTTGATGGATTTTCAATTATCTTTTATTAGAAGTGCTTTAACATATTCTTAGAAGAGCAAGAGAAAATTTCAGAATTCCAAAATGCAAGTGTTTTAATTGGTCAATGGCAATCAAGGATAAATCCTGCTCCAAATATCTGCCCTAAATAGAGATTCCTAAAGAGGCCGAATTCCCTGCCGAATTCCCAATTATCTGTCTCTAGCCCCACAATTTAGTGGGATAAAACTGTTTAAGGGGTGTTACCTGTCTGGAGATTTTTGTTGCATGTCTTTTGCATCAAAAGTTGAAAGGATTTGCAGGATCTGCATATTGAGCCCCTTGTCTCTCCTTGTGACCACCTGCCCTGAAATGGTCATGACAACACACAGGTGAGTCTGGAGTTGGATCTTAGCAGTAGTAAGGTGCAAATGCTATTTTATGATTACTCCAGGTATGAACCTGATGAACATATTGGTCTATACAAATGATCTTTACATGTGCAAATGCTTTCAGAGTAAATGTTACAGCTGTTTTAGTAGAAAAATATTGTTTTGCCAGTGTGACAGCTTAATAAATAACATCAGGGTTATATTAAGCAACTACTAATGCTTTGAGTTCCTGGGTTAAATATGTTCATGTGTTAGGGGATTCTGCTGTCTGTTTGCCAGCTCTCAGGGATCCATCTATATGTATGACATGACCAATCCACTGAAAGCTTGATTTCAAAGCCCTCTGTAAAACCTCTGTCCGAGTTGTCAAACAATGATGAGGCAGAAACTACAGTTTCAGCAGTATGTAAAGCTTTCAATGATAGTCTTTTGTCCAGTAACAAACATTGGCAGTGCTCTGTGATGCTAGTCAGTATGTCTAAAATGAGGTGAATCCACCCTCAAGGGCAACCTTGCAAATACCTGTCATTTAGAAGTAGATGGCATTTCCCCCTTACTTATTGCTCATATTTCTCCATCCCACAAGTCATTTTCAGCTATTCATACATGCTCATCATCTAGGTTGGCACTAGAATTTGGTGTCAGATGAATAAAGTGACAAACTAACAGTAGGAATCAGAACAATGCTTTGTAGAGTGTCATCTCTCTGAGTTAGGGTGGTGTTTTTGTGTAGCCTGAAGGGATGTGGAGAGCAGGGCTGAAGTATGGGAGAGAATATGGTTTCATAAAAGCACTGCATGCTTCAGCTTAGCAGCAGGGATTTCTTGGAAAGAGGCTTTTTTCTGTTTCTATACACACTGCATGCACACGACTATACTTGCATATGAATTTTGTTTTAATTTAATTTGGGGATCATTTTATTTCATTCTAAGCACAGGTGGTTTTGAAACACTGTATAAGCTCTGTTTATTTCAGCCTATGATTATTTAATTGCAAAAGACTTTGGAGAGAAAAAAATCCTGCATATTGAAATTGGAATCAAGTTATGTATGTAAAGGTTTTATACAAATAACAATCTTGTGAAAGAGATGGGATTTTTCAAGTATAAATTTTACATCCCAATCATGAATCATTCCTAAATTTTTAAACCTTAATCAGATGGCAGAGAGAACAGTCAAATACTGAATTATGATGGAGGTACCCAACAATATCAAAAATCTAGTTCAGCACAAAAACAACAGCAACAAATTTCTAACAGTGACTTTATGATACCTATTTACCACAAACTCTTTCTAATGAGGTCTTTCAAGCAGTTAACCTTGAATTTACCCTTTAATGTGGTTATACAATTAAATCTCTCACAAATGTGGTCCCCTATAGATCATTTCTGATCTAGCAATTCTATTTCTGCTTTCATGGTGATAAACTGAGTGAAGTATTAAGGCTTTTATTCATTAATTCTTTGTCTTATTTTGTAATGATACAATTTGGACAAATGAGTGTTATCTGCACATCACTGCAGAAAATACTCACATGTCAAATATAAACAATGTGCAGTAGTCTTAACATTTTATTTCAAATAATATGCAAGCTAACCCTATGGAATCTTATTCAGTTTATAGACTGTCTTGGGTTTTTCAGTGGTATTTTCTGCTATTTTTTCCCTGACTTTCCCCATAATATACTCAATTCTTTATAAAATATTGGAGTGCTTTAAGATACGGATGGCTGGTGTATGACTAACAGTGTTTAATAACACTTGTGAGAATGACTAAACGTTGGCTGAAAATATTTCTCTGCACTGGAACTGCAGTGAAATTGCTGTGCTGAGAAAATTGCTGTTGAATCAGAATGCTGCTCAAGTAAATAGAATAATTTGTTTCATTCATTAGGGTCACTAGACAAATTAGCTGCAGCTTTTCTTACAGACTGGCACTACTACGTTAAATGTGGGAGAGTGGCAAATGCAGAGAAGTGCTGATGGAACAAGGAAATGATTGGAAATATTATTTCTGTAGAAGTCTCTGTCAATATCCTTTGCAGATGAAATTATCCTAGTGTACCATGATAAATTCTCATCTGTAACAAATACGACCAGTCTCTTATTTATGTCTGCACATTTTTATCTTTCCTGAGTCCTTCCAGTTCTTATGAAAGTCAGCAAGGAGCTAAAATATACCAATTTCTTAACTGAACAATTTTAAGATGGGTTGTTAAATCTGGCGTTAAACTGCCTGATGACCTTGTTCCCAAAGATTGCTGCTCTTCTGGTGCAGGACAGGAATCCCCTGACACTGAGTGTGCTGCCGGTGGAAGCTGTAGCACAGCAGAGGGTGCAGAATCAGTGCCACCCTTGAACACAGTGACACTGCAGCCCAGGCGAGCAGGGTGCCAGCTCACAGGAATTCATGTCCCCAGACCCCACAGGGGTCAGCTCCTGAGCCCCTGCTGCCTTTGGATCCACTCTGGATATCTGCTGTGTGCAGGCAGCTCTTGCTCATCAGCATCAGGGCTGGGGTTCTTGGGCTCCTTTGCAGGATCCAGGAGCCATCAGTTGATTGCAAGAGCTTCCAGTGGTCATGGCCCAAGGCTAGAAGGGAAAGCCTTTCACCCCTAAACTGCCTAACTTGAAAAGTACTTGAGGAAGACTGAAAAACCAACTTCTGTTCCTCTTCTTTAAAGATACATCCAGGTCATGTTAGTAGAGTCTATAAAGTTACTTGTTCATTACTATTATGAATCATCATATGCAATCCTTTTTCCTGCTTTCTTTATCTCAAAAACAATTCTTTCTTTAGATGATCTACAGATGTGCTATGGATTATTAAATATCACCCTCCACCCACCCCTCAATTCTCTTCTTTTATGTTTTTAGGTACACATCAGAGCCATGATTTGCTGTATGAAAAATTAAGTCTCAAAACTCCCCCCAATGTTTAAATGCTGAAATGTATTTCTGGTGAGAAATCATCACCTGCAAGTGAACAGAAATGTCAGACTGGTGGAACAATGTACTTGTGGGGCAGTTTCTTCATGAAAGTTTTCAGAATGTGCTGCGAGAATACTGCTTTTTTTATAGTTCTGAGGATGTTTCTTAGTTCTTTTATTCTGTTAGAAGGCTATAAACTAGATAGGATCAGAATGTTTCTTTATGTAAGTATTTGATTCTGATTCAAAGTCCATCCAGATTTAAGTCATTTTAGCAGGCTGAAGATAAGGCATTTCAATATCTAATAGGTGAGAGCAATCCTATCCAACAGCTGTCCCTCTGTAACCAATATTCTGTAATAACCAAGGATCCAAACATCTCTTTTAGGTGGTGGCAGGTTTTGTGTAAACCTATCCAGTTCCCATTGCTTTGTCCTGGGACACAAAGCTGCTCACAGGACAGGCAAGCACAGGGTGAACTCCTTCCCAAATGTCTCCCTGGCATTTTGCAAATGAGAGCCCTCTCCAGTGTCCCCCCAAAAATGTCTTTGTTTAAATACTAGGTAGATTGTACTTCTATCAATATTTCTCGTCATAATCTAAGAACAATTTTGAAATTCAGTATATTTACCTGATAAAGATAATTTGATTTAGTTTTAATAAATAAGCTTTAGATATTGTTTTAGTTTTTAATTCCCTGGAACACTGTGAGCATTAGGAATTTTTCTCCACACCTTTTGTAGCATACAGAGTTAATGTTTTTGTCTTACACTCCTGAAGTGTAACTGCATGACTGCAGTGTACCAGGAATGACCTTTACCTACCTGAACAGTGAGTTTTTAACTTTCCCACTGTTATGTTTCAGATTGTTACACATGATGAATTTTTTTTTTCTATGACAGCTGTTTCAACTTGCCAGGAAGGCATTAATTCACATAATAATTCTATGCATTTTGATACACTGTTAACACATGGAATTTTATCTACTGGACATATTCACTTGGTATTTTCCTGCTTTTCCTGCAGCCAGACTAGAGGCATGACTGTTCCACTGACTTTTGCCAGGAGCAGGATTTTATCCACTTCTGCCTCTGTGTGATCCTGACACTGAAGCAGCTTGGTTTTGTAGGAGAGGCACAATTCAGCTAGGGAAGATGTCATTGCCCAAAGATAATGACTTTTTTTTTAATCTGAAACACAATTTTGTGGGGAAGTATTTTGGCATGAGAAGCAGTGCTGGCTTTTTCTGATACATGATTAAATTTTCCAATATATACTGCATTCAGTAGTGAATCTCTAAGTAGGTACAGCTGAACGCTTCAGGGTCAGGGCTCTCTGTTCTCTATGTAATGCAAAAATCAAAACATGGAGGCCAGGAGCCCCTCACTCAGCCTTAGAAACTTTAGAAATTGGGTTTGGTCCTTTGAAACCAAGCTACATTGCTGGTTATGTTTTGATTGAAGAAGTGAGGTAGAAAAGAATTCATCAGGAATGTTTCCTGTGATGGAACTATCTTAACAGCATGGTATTTTATTTTTAAATTGTTTCCCTTTCCTTGTATTTGGTAACGAAAAGAGAAAATGGTCTGAGTCAACATCTGAAGGCACAGCGAGCAAAATAAATTAGGAGAATTACTGTAACAAGATGTTGAAATGAAAAGCTAGCATGTGTTGCTGTTATCAAGTTCAATAAAGGTGTCAGAAGAAAAATACACATATTAATCCATAATTCCCAAGTTAATTCTGTTCACTGCAGTTTAGATTCCACAAGACAATCCAACAAGAACTCGTAAAGCAATGCACCTTTAACAAGCTGCATAATGCTTTTATTAACATAGTGACTTTGTTCCAAAAAGAGGGGTTTTTTGAAAAAAGCATGGTGGACAGAAATAAAACATGAATGGCTCCAGGGACTCACAGTTGGACAGTCAATAAAAATTTTGGTGCTACTTCATAGAATTAGATATTTCCACTAGTAAAATTTCAGTGTGATATGACAAGTATCTGGTTGGTGATTTAAATTCTCTTGCTGAAGGATTCCAGTTTACTCAGGGTTTTTATCCCCTGGCTACGTCTTTGCTAGGGGATGCAGATGGAGTGATTTTCTTTCTTGATTTCACAACTGTGATGAGGAATGGAAACCCCTCAGTGATGAGGATTGGTGCCCAGTGCTGTGTCCTGTAATTTACTATTTAAGAAAATACTATAAAATGAAGGATTTCAGCTGTGATTCTCTTGGACTGTGGACAGAGTTCTGCACAGGTTTGCATCTCAAAAAGAGCTCTTAAACTACTCAGCCACTGGGAAGAAACAAGTAATTGCTGTCTTTGCTGATCATTTTAAAACCCCAACCCTGGTTTTCTTTTACACCTAAAACAGGTCAGAGAAAATATTTTCAGGCTTTTTCAGTTCTCTGTAATTAATATTCACTCTCTAACCTCTTTAGCATGCTCGAGAACAGTCTGCTTTCTATTTGATCCAAAAGGTGAATGTCCTCTTCCTCAAACTGTTCCATTGCTAGAAATGGAATTGTGTGGAATCAATTATTTTGCGATGTGACTAATGAATCACACTGGTTTCCTGTCCTATGAACTACAGAGTTATTTTACTTGAGTTAGCCATAGTTTCCAGCTGCATTTACTCACCCTGAATTCAGCTGGCATCTTTCATCAGAGAAAGTCATCCATCGATGCCCAACAGCGCTTTTTTGTCTTTTTTAACTTTAGCTTGGGTTACTCTAAGCTAGGCAGCAGCTATTTATGCTTCAGATAATATTGGCTGGGTTTTGGTACAAATGTTCAAGTTCCTTCAGGATATGCTAACCTAGTAACTCAAATTGTGATTCCTGACATTGGTAGACTATTTGGAAAGTATTCCTTCAATTTTCTTTTTACTGATTTTATTAGTGAAAGGGAAATATTAAAACATATACTTAAGTTCTGTGCCTGAATGTTTCATAATCTTCTATCAGAAAGTAATTAAAATTCAATTCCCTCAAATAGTCAGGCCACTTAAGGAAATGCATTCAAGCATGGAATAGATGCCACCATTTTTTGGATAATGAATGTGCTAAATGGGCACTTGGCATCTCTGCTATTCTTCAGTCATAAATGAATTTTATACTGTCATTGCTTCAGTGGCAATTTGGGATTGAACTGTTGCCATGCAGTCTATGCTATGACACTTATGGAATCAAAACAGAGGGTCACTGGAGCTGACCTTAACTCCTCAGTGATTGAGACTTAGAATTTAGGAATACTTGGGTCTGATACAGATTTTGCTTTATCTATTCTGCTGATAGATGTTAGCCAGACAAGAAGTAACCCTTACAGAATTCAGCAGGGTGAGTAATCTGAGTTCCTTGTTTAGATAAGTGTTGATATCAGATTATCAAGGTAACAGAGCTTTTAATGCTTAACATCCTATCCCTATTACCATATCACACAAATGTTTATTATTAGTTTCTTTTTGCTTACATGGTTTGAAAGGGATGAGGTCACACACTCCTGATTTTTCTTATTTAGAGAATAGTTTTTGAAGAGTTGGCAGAATTGAATAGTTCTATCTATATCTTCACCAATTGATGCTTGAAAGCACCTAATGAAGTAACTAAACTATGGAATAATGCTTGCTGCTCTCAAGAATACATGGCAGAAACTGCACAAGGACAGGAGTGAACAGTATCTCAGGATAAATGGTGTAATTAAGGCTATTTCCCTCCTATTTTCATGTCAGGTCAATTACAGTGATCTGCTTCTTGATATCAGTGAGCAATGATTTATCTGTTTAGCTACAATATGAGGGGCTTATTAAAAAAATGAAAACTCAAAAGTAACCACCAAGATCAATGTGAAGCAACATCCAGATAAAATGGTGATTTACTGCAGATATTCAGAGCTATAACTAAGTCTCCAGTGGATGCAGACAATAGCAAGTTAAGTGTTACCATTTATCAGCTGAATTTGTATCATTATCCCAGAGTCAATATGTAGAGAGAGCTGCTTTGCCCTTACTGCTGCTCTAAGAGCCTTTCAGGGAGATGAACTGTTAGAGCAAATCTGGGATCAGTAAACAACCCATAGGAATTCCTCCATTTATGTTTTGGGTTTTGGACAGCAGATATATTTTCAGTAGGAGCTTAAAAGCACATTTTATGAAGGTCCTGGGCTTAGTATGGAACGTTCTTTTTAAAAAAAATCTTACCTCTCTGACATTGCTGCCTTGTGTGCTTTAGGACATTATTTAACACATATATCCAATCCATCTCACCTTAAGCACCTCCTTGTGTGGGATGCATGGAGCAGTGAACTGGGGCCAGGCCATTTAGAGGGGTTTGATTTTTTTTTTTTTCCCCACAGAAATGGTCATGGAGTGGTCAAAGAGGGTGAATGATTTGATATATTCATACTGTTACTATTTTAAAAATGGGTAAAATGTGTTCTGCAGGAGATGATGGTGGGGAGAATAGGGCAGAGTCACCACTCTGAATTTGCTGCTCTAGATATGATCAATTGTCATATTCCATGCTTTGCTTGCTGCTGTAGCATAGGCCTGGTGTTTATATCCACAAGTGAGTGAAATATGCTGGCATTTAGCAGGGTAAAATTCCTGATGGCTTCCTCTGTTGCTGTCCATTGCAGGATCAGCTGTGCCAAGGTTTGGGTTTTCTTTATTTCATGGCTTTCTTTTCTTCTTTAATGTATGATTTCTCTTATGATATTCATTGCCATACTAGACAAGCTGGTTTTATTTTTTTCTCATGTGTAGCTAAATGTGTTTGAGGGTCAGGATAAGAACTGTGAATGCATCTTAATTTTGATGTTTAGTTGCATACATATTTATTCAAGAAAAAACCCAGCGATGTAATTTTTTAATATTAGAAGAGGGCAGGGAAGGGAAATTCCTGCAACTGTGCTAGATTAAAAGTTTTTGGAATAGTTTGGACTGCCAAAATAGGATTGTGGATAGTCTTGTGAGATTTTGTGAAAATTAGTTTTGTATTTTATTTGCCTATGGTATGGTTTCAGCCCCTGTAAATATAGAAACCTTTGCTTTCTGTGTAAGTGTTCAGTTATTTTTCAAGGTTAAATCCTTCTCTGCCCGTGATGGACAAAAAAAATAACATTACTTTTCAATTTCAGTCATTGTAATAATCTCATTTTACTTGTTGTCATTCTAATTCTTTAGCATCCATGTTTTACTTTTTCTAACTTCCTAAATCAACAAGAACAAGCTGGCAGCCAAGCTGGCAGTTGTATGACAGTGCCATACAGAAGGGACTTACAGCTTTTAGGATGTAACAAATTATTTAAATTCTTGTCATTTGCATGATGGTCTCTGGAAATTGGCATGTGGCATCATGAGAAGGCAAAATGCCAGTGTAATATCAGCTGGCTGAAAATGCCTGGAAAAGACAGTGAATACATTTTCAAAAGATTAAAAAGCATGGCCTAAGCAAAGTCCAATGCAGACCTACCCTCAAATGTTTGGTTCTGGTTAACATAAAAGTAGATCTGCCATGCTTTGAACAGTTTTGGTGGAGGTGTTTGAACTGCAGTGAACACAGTGACTCATCCTTGTAGGAGCAGGCTCATGTGATGTAACACAAAATGGAGAAATATCTCTTACCATTTACTACATTCTAAAGTGTCAGGAATCAAATGCATTTCTACACAATAAACATAAAAAGAGAGAAACCAGTCACAGTTGTGGTTTCACAAGTCCATGACAAAGTGCCATTCATATTTAGAAAACAAGGAGTTTGGTCACAGGGTTTTGCTTCTCCCTACAGCCAGGGCTGTGTGAATGGAAATTGTTGACTGGAAAAAATGTAAAGCATATACAGTGATGTGAATAAAATGTATTACATGTTATCTCCCTCTATTTCCATAAAGTCTGTCCTTGAAGCATCCTGATGCCTTTGGTCACTGTCCTGCCTTACAATGATCAATGCAAGATCAAATTTAAGGATAATAACAAGGAACACAGTAAGGACAAAGAATCTGCAGCTATTTTTGTACAGTAGCAAACTTATAGCACACCAATAAATCCTGGCTTATTCTGGAAAACTCAGGCTTTTAATTAAAAACATTCACTAGTTCACCTCATATTTCTGTAACCCTTTTTCTGTAGTGAGGAATTCCCCAGCCTAGCTCTGTTTGGTGAACCCTTTTTTCCAGCTGAGCTGGATGTGTCTTGATGGTGTTTCATTGAATGAGCCATTGGTTTAATTAGGGTTAAAGCCAATTTCTCTTAGCTCCTATTTTGCCCTTTCTGTTACAGTCTTCACAGATTACTGCAGGAACTCCAAGTAGCAATGCTGTTTGTGAACTGAAACTGTAAAGAAAATGAAAGAAACCTAAGTTCTAATCCATTTAAGTTTTAAGTAAACAAACAAAAGTATTCAACAGTTAAAATTACTTTAAACATATGATACTTTTTGGTTTGAAAATAGGAAGAAGCAAAATTAAAGTAGGTACCCATTTGGATCTACATCAGTCCTCTTTGTACCCTATTAATCATGTTGTGTGCAAACTATTGTATGTGTGAGAATAAATCCTTGGCTGCCATGGCATCCAGTTCCCAGCCCTGGCATGGAATGTGGGCTTTGTGAGCAGTAAGAACTGCATCTATAATAAAGTGCTTGCATTCCTAGGCCTGCACCAGAGGACTAATATAAACTTTTATGCGCTATTTGTGGTATTATAATGAGAAAAATTGCTGTTGGTTTTTTTACAACTTCTGGGTATTTGAAACCATGATAGCATCCTGAAGAATTTAATGTAATGGTTTCATTTTATTTAATTTTGTTTAAAATTTATTTCCTGTGTTGTGCTGGGTTGGAAAGGACACACAAGGGTCATGGAGTCCAACTCCTGGCCCTGCACAGGACACCCCAGAGATGACACCCTATGCTTGAGAGCACTGCCAAATTTTGTGGAGCTCTGGCATACTTGGTGCTCTGACCACTTCCCTGGGCAGCCTGTACAGTGCCCAACCACCCTCTAGGTGAGGAACCTTTTCCAAAGCCAACCTAAATCTCCCTCATGTAGGGAAGCCACACAAGGTTTTCTTCTCTGTGAGCTTTTGCTATTAAATGTCTATGAAACAGGAAAAAAAATAGATCTAGATATATTATGTGGCAAATTATTTTTTCTAGTTCCAGATAGCAGTTTGGGCAACAATAAAATATTAATTTTATTTTCAAACAGTTCTGAAGTCCCAGGTGACTGAAAACAGCAAAAAAAAATGAAGAATTGTGAAGGATCCATTTCTCAAGTTCTTCATACTGTAGCTCTTATATTGTAACAACATTATTTAT
>VZSJ01000845.1:962518-1011446 GCA_013398405.1 Pheucticus melanocephalus
GAAAATTGTTAAAATTATTTCTTTCACAAGATTTTCAATTCTGAAAGAATTGAATTCACAGGGTTTTTCGATTCCCTCTAGACAAGTCTTTCATCAGTGAAGGTCCCAGTCCAGAGTTGTAATCAGACCTAGACAATTAACCAGGTTTTATTCCCCAGTAAAATGCACCTCAAAGGACTGTTAGTGTCAGGATGTGATAAAACCACATGGCATTCAGTGCTCTGGGGCTTAAGGGAGGATTCATCCTATGAAGACCTGATTTCTGTGGTGGCTTTTTAATCAGAAACAGAAATGTAAATTAATGATGAACAATGTTTGGCTTAGTCAGCTGGACTAAATTCCCAAAGGTGAAATTTCCCTGCAGATGAAAGCTTAGAAACAAAAGAATCAACCAATAACGTTTGAGGGGCTAATTTGGAGAGGCTAAGCTTAATCCATTTGGCTTTAGAAGTGGCCAGGAAAAAGAAGGATGCTTCTTGTTGCTAGCTGACAGTCAGTGAGACAAAAATGCAATGTTATGCAAGTACTGCTATGAAGAATGATCAGAAAAATAAAAAGGCTTTTGTCTGTTGGGAGAAAGGAACAAATGTGAGAATCGCTCCTTCTCTGGAGGACTATTTGAGAGCCTGAGGCTGAATGTTTGTTCCTGTAAGAGAGGCCCACAAATGGAGGGGGGGAGGTTGTATGAAAATAATAAACTCTCCAACCTGAGAGTGAAAGAAATATGAAAAACTTCTTGATTTTTCTCTGTGTTATCTGCTTTTCTTATCAACTCTGACTTGCTTTAGTAGGACAGGAGAAGAAGGCACAGTAGGAGAAATAGAAAGCACCAAGTGTTATTAATTTTCTCTCTTTAGAAACACAAGTAAAGATGCAAATCTGGGTCTTAGTAATCTGAGTTTAAAAAATTTGGTTTTTTCATTGTTTTTGGTAACAGAGGGATAACTTGGAAAAAGGTGCTTGGAGTTTTTTAGCCATTATCTCTGAAGGGAGGGGACTGGTTTTTCTATGATAGATTTGAATCTTACTTCCCAAGCACCATGGAAAATTCTAAATACTGGATATTATTTTAGAATAAAGAATAACTTAAATCAAGGATGTAATCCAAAACTCCCTGAACTCAATGGAAAGGATCTCTTTCCCCCCATTATTCCCTGGATCAGATTTGGTTCTCACTGAAGAAATATAAGACTTCCCAGCCATATCCTTTACTAAGTTGAAGATTTATTTACCTCTTAAAACCAGTTGCTTTCAGACAGGCAGATGTTGTAAATATTCATGCTAGGATAAATTTGCTTGTCAGGGGTATTTAGTGCAAGTGATCCTTGCACTTGGAAAAGCATCTTGTCTTTTTGTGCCCAAGAGCTCTGGTAAGTTTTTGATGGGTACTGTAGGCAGAGATAGACTGTTCTAAATACTTGATTTATCAGGATCCCTGACCTTCCTGTCATCCTCTGTGGCTTGCATTATCTTTGGATATTGAAGCAAACAGAATCGTTTCTCTGAAGTGCTGTGCAATTTAACTCCCATAACCTGTGCAAAAGGCACCAGATGTTTCTGAGGTCCCAGGTTTCCCATCTCTGCTTTGAACTCATCTCCCTCCCACATGCTTATTAAACTTTGGTTACAGCAACAACAGCTTCTTTTTGAAGGCAGTGACAGTGTTGTCTGATGCTCTTAAATTCTGGTTTGAAATACCATCTAAACCAGTTAAATGGGCAGCACATCAAAGCATGTCAGGAGCTGTAAAGGAAAGGCTGCTGCTTTTTAAGGCAAAATGATAGCAAGATTAGCATATTTATGAGCATAAGTGTTTAGAGGACAGAGTTTTGTCCTCAGTTATAGCCCTGGAATAACTTTCTTTGTCATTCAAAACTGAAAAAAAACCATTCAAGATAGATCAGCCTTAGGAGGCCAAATTCATGAGAATTAGATATCAGAGAGCTAAACCCACAGTTTTTTTCTCAATATCCTATACTCATTATGTTTCCTATTTCTTGCCAGAAATTGGCTATAAATGATCCATATTCCAAACTCTCTATTTCAAATAATTGATTGCATTGAAAAATCTTTTCATCTGGGTGGCAGAAAATGTGAGTTCCCTGTGTTTTTTTCACTATGAAGCTTTAATTATGACCTGTGACACTCCATGTGTGAGTGCCAATGATTTTCTATCTCATAGGGAGGAAAACAGCCAATAATAGATGCAACCATGTTTTTTAATGTATCTTCTTTAGTATTAAGAATAAAAGATGGAACTAGAGAGAGATCATTCATCTTCTGTCAAAAATGTAAACGCAGGAAGAGAAGGAACACATATATATGTGGTTTGGTTTTATATCAAAGATGAATGCAGCACAAATGCATAATAGATAATAATGCATACTCCACTACAAAGTACTATGGAAAATCTACATTTTCAGAAGTTTCCTATAATTCCAACTACTTTTAACTAAAAGTAGAGACCTGGAAAGCTTTTATGAACCAAGATGTTTACTACTGACATTGTGAAAATTTCTTTTCACAAAAGAAGTAATTTGCTTGAAAACTTTTATGTGAAATTCCTTCCCCTTTAGCTACTTTAAGCCAGAATGTAGAAAATTAAATTCAATAGGGAATAAAGAATAAAACAAGTGGTTTCTGGGTTCAGATTGTTAGAGTAACCTTATTGCTCCAAGGAGGATATAAAATAAGTAATTGTCTTTCTATTGCAAAAATTCTTCCCATGTAAGTGCCTCATATTGCTTGAGATGCACAGCATAGGTGGTTCACCTCTTCATCCATTAGCCACTTAAACACATTAAAGTACTTTAAAAAAAATTTACAATAAAATTTAGGCTTTTCTAGACATTGTACATGACAGGTTGAAGTAACCCTTTTTATTCTCTATGTATTTTCCTGTATTTCCCAGTTCTTATCTTTTATGATAGAAAAAAAGGTCACTGTTGTTAATTAAATGAAGCAATAAAAATCAGAAGTCGAAACTGAGAAAATAAGTTCATAAACCTTGACTGTAAACCTTGTGAACATTAATGAGCATATTATGTGAAAAGAAAAGTCTAAACAAAAAGAAATTACATGATAGTAAGAGATTTAGACTGCCACTCTTTACTATGAGTTAAATCTCAAGAGGTTTGTATGCTTCTTATCAGCATTACCAATGTTTTTACCTTCAGTTCTTGGACAATGTCATAGCAATTAGCAGAGCAGTAGTCTATGTGAGTGCATTGGTAATTCCTGCTGGCAATAGAAGGATTATAGATACATTCCAAATTCAATTTAGCTTTAATCCAATTACTCTCTCTTTGGGATTGAGTATCTGCATTGTACAGGCACGAACAAACCTCAGGGTTTACCTGCCAGCTGAGCTGCTGGGAGGGAGGCTGGGCACACTTTGGGCTGCTCCCAGAGGAGACAGGAGCACTGCTGCTCTCTTTGTGCCCTGCCATCTGTGACCAAGGGGCTCTCAGCTCTCCCTGCGAGCAGTGACAAATCTCTGCTGCTCCTGGGGCTGCCTTGCTGCAGTCAGGTGTGCTGCTCTGCTCATTGCCTCCATGGATGTGCTTTTTGAGACAGCTTTCACCATACAGGGTTTTGCTATGGAAAAAAAAATAGTTGAAAGAGCAGTAGATGAGCTTGTAATTTCAAAGTTTGACATTTTGGTATTTTTTCCTCTCTTCAATGTACTTAGGGGCTGAATGAGCACTACTGTTTCTGTTTGCTTCATTGAGTCCTTTGTCAGAAAACTTTTCACTTCTTTCTCAGCATAATGGTACTGATGAGAGAGATGTATAATTCTGTTGTCTTCATGTTCAATTAAATTCACATCCAAACATGAGCCAGTGTTACTCATTTTCCCACATAATTTGTAATTTTTAATATTTTGCACTTTGCTATGGTCAAAAAGGAGATCAGAGGAGGTGATGGAATAACACAAAATTCATCAGAAATTCAGGCTAAAAATACCACTAAGTACTGGCTTCTGAAAGCCATTGCTCACATTATTAAACATTACTGATCTTCGGAGTGTCTCTTCCTACTTTAATTCCCAGAGAAGTGATTTGGCTGTGAGCAGCTGTGTGGGTGCTTTGTGTGGGAGTGCTGACACAGCCCTCGCAGAGCCCTGCTCCATGTCCCCACTGAGACACTAAGCCTGCTCCTGGTTTTGTATGGGCTGTCAATATTCCCATTCCAGCTCAGAGGGAGCAGTTTGTCCCACCTAAGCCCTCCCTGCATTGTCAGGCAGTGCTGGAAAAGCAGATTTAGCTTGGCACCAGGAGCTGTCACACAGGTGGATGAAGGGGTTGCCTCTTTCTGTCTTGCAGCTCTTCCTTGCTGCTGACAGCTGGGATGCAGTGCTAGACTTTATGCTAAATTAAATATAAAAGACGTAGAATGCAGGAAGATCAAGGAAAAGCTCTGGATTGGGGCCAACATCAGTCCAATTAGTCAGCATGGAGTTTATCAGATGAAACATCTATGTTATGTGTGCTTGAGTTTAAAAAAAACACTACTACATGAAACAAGAGTATAAAGGTTACCAAATATCAAGATAATATGAACAAGATAAGCATTTCCTAAAAGTCTAAGCAGGGAAAAAAAATCCAATATCTTCCAAAGGACCGTTTAATGTTTTTCTCTGTATGCTTTTTCCTTGGCCTCAGCTGTCCTGTAAGTCACTGCCTTTTGTAAGAGGCAGTGGAATTCCTGCTATAATCTATTGCACAGGTGCATGGATGCACAATAATGCTTTTGCTGAACTTGCTGTTCAACACAAGCAAGGAATTGACAGGAAGGGTTCTTTTTGCTTAACAAGGATTAATGAGTTTTGATATCTCTGATTGGGAATAGTGCAGATGTAAATCCTTTATTCAGCTTAGGGCATTCATTCCAAAATCAGAGAAACATAGCTCGGGATATATCAACTTAGACTTGCATGTTCCCATCATATTTTTCATTTAATTTTCTAGGTTAATATTCAGTTTGTCAGCCATATTATCTTCCTAAGCACTCCAAAAATCAGTAGCTATGGTCTGGTATGGCTACAACTAAAGCAAGTAGCTTCTAGTATGAGCTAAAAGCATCTGCCATTTAAGTATATTCTGGTGTTCAGCAAAGCATGACCTGTCACCTTAGAGGTGTAGCTTTTATATTTTCATTACTTGAGAGTGATTTCTTCTCCTTTTAGCCCTTTTCAAACGTGTGCACCTAAGTAGAGGCTCAGAAATGTGAAAATATGAGGCCTGGGGCAGGTGGCACTTGGGAGAGAAAGACTGCTTGGAAAAGTGTCAGAAAAGCACTGCACAGCTTCCTGGGCAGGAACTGGAATCCTTAAGGAACAAGTCATTTAGAGAAGCACTGAGTTGCTTTCTCACAGGTTAAGCATAGATTTGAGGAGTTCTGGGTCTCTTTTTCAGTTCTCTAGTCCTTATGTGGTTTTCCATCATCCTTTATTTTTAGTCTTCCTCCTACCCCACCCTCCACTTTACTCTTTTGATAGCATTTAACATTTTCTAGTGTCTTTCACAATTTCTCAGACTATCTTGTCTCTCTAGAATGAATAAATCTTCCTTACCCTAGCACCTGGTAACACTGGAGTCCTTTAAACTAAGCAGAAGTACAATTTAGCTGGAAGATTGATGTAGCAGCAGACAGGCAGAGTAAGTTCACTTAAATTGCAATAAGTAGATACCTCCTAGCTAGAAGCAGGAAAGGGAATTTGTTATATGACAATCATGAACTCAGGCACTTGGTAGTAATGGCATAAGGCTTATTCAGTGCATTTTTCCATGGGATAGATGATGGGATTGATTGCATTAACATTTATTAACTGAAGGGAATTGGTTTGTTTGCCTCATATTTGGACTCGGATCAGTGGAGTACTGCAAATGTTTGCTGTTGGGTCAGAGACTTGGAAGGCAAGGGATATTGCCCATAAGCTGCTACTGCCTTAGGGGGGAAACATCCACAACCATTTTAGAAACCTTGGGTGCTGCTGCAGCTGTGCAAAGTTATTTTTCTCTACTCAAAAACACTTCTGCTGTTACCAGTATGTGACAGGAAGCTTTGTAGCATTTGGATCATCAAAGCCAAACTGATCAAACATGTATAACAAAAAAAAAGTGAGAGCATTTATAGCCTCTGTCTGGAATCTCAGGAGAGGTTTTGAGGGAGTTCTGTATAGCTGAGAAGTCTCCAATGCTCCAGTTTACTCTTCACAAATTCAAAAAAGATTGATCTAGGTAGTTCTGGTTTTGAGAATATAATCTGGTTTTACATGTGTGCAATTTACAATAAAATGGGAGATGGAATCCTATTTTCTCATGTTCTTTGGAATGATGCCGTTACACTCTATAGGAGTCTTATTTCATGGAATAGAATGAATTCTCAGTTCTGACGAAATTTGTATCAAGTTCAAGCTTGTCAGCTATATTGGTCTATCTTTCAATGTCTCTTAGAGTTTTCTGAGAAAAAGAGGCGTGGTGGTGATGTGTAATTAAGACTATCCCAGTGTTTTAGTTTGTGGAGGTTTGTCTTACATTTTACATTCCATATGTTGATGGGCCTGTGTGGGCTTTACACAGAGAAATTCTGATGGAAAAAAAAAAAAACCAAAAAAACCAAAACAAATAACCAAACTCCCCAAACATTTTCATCATTTGATTCCAAGGCAGCTAGTTGTGAAATTTGGAGCTGCTTCCACAACCACAGTTACAAATCCAGAGGGTGCAATCAAACTACTTAAATTGCAGTAGACTTATAGAATATGTATGGTTTTTTTCTATGAAAATCTCTGTTGTCAGCATTTCATCTCATATTGGTTGTTCTTTATATGAAAGAGCCCTTCTATTTCAGCTTGTAGGCTAGGTAAAAAAAAACCCAAAAAACAAAAACAAACATGTCACAGCTGTTCTTAAATGATTCTATTTGAATTTGTCTTGTTTTGTTTGCCAAGAATTTGCATTGGAAAGAGCAAAAGAGTTGGGAAGAAAACCCCTTATTCGGCTAGGTTCATTCATGCTGATCCCTTAGGAGGTTTCCTACTTTCTTAGCCAGATTCATTTTGTCAGAGGTCTCTGCTCTGACCCTATTCTGTCTTGAGTTGGTTGAGAACTTCAGTGAGCTCTCCTCCAGGTTTGTGCCGCCTCTTCTTCTTTGCTGCCATTGAGCAATCCCATACGGAGCCTAATCCAAATGTCTCATCTAGTTGGAGTCAAGGGTTCCTTGATTCCTGTTAGTTTCTGAGAAACTGATGATTTTTCATGTGAAATTATTTCAAAACAAGTTTTGTTTATGTGGTTAAGAACATGGACAAGCCAAGGCTCATCTTTTCCAGAATGTGCTTGTATGGACCTAAGATTCTCTGAGAATTCCAGTCACAGCAAACATATTTCTTGAGTGAATGCAACCCCTACTATTCATCTGAGAGAATGTCTATGGTAAACAAAGGCTAAGCAGTGTAATTTTTCTTTCTTGTTAATAGACACCTTCTCATATTTTTCAATACAGTGTCTTAAACGGAATACTTCAGAAGAGTTATAGCAAAAAAGCTGCGCTTTATATGTCACGAGAACAAAAGTTTACTTGAAAAAAATTTTGAAGGAACTTAGTCTGGGCATTAGTAGAAGAGGTTTGGATGATTTTTTTTCCTCAAATGAAAATTTAATAATTTTCACTCTGAAATGGATTTGTAGTTTTTAAGATTTTGAAGTTCCCTATTTTATAAAGAAACTTCTCCCCTGGCCTGAAAATGTCTTTCCTATTTAACTAAGTGGCTTAATGCGAACTGGAAAAAGGAGAATGAGTCTGAGGGACTACCCAGTTGTAAGGAGGAAAGTGGGAGGAAAAGCATCTAACTAAGCAGTCAAAGACTAATAATGAAATGTGTTTGTGTACTACACTTCTGTATGGCACTGTAAAGATGTAAAACACTGTGTAGTTGCTGTGATTTATTAATACATTTGTATACTTTTGTAATGGCCCTAGTACTTTCTAATAACAACCAATAAATTTATAAACACATTGTTGGCAAAGCTGTTTTAGTCAACCAACTGCTTCTGAATTTATATAATTTTTGAGACATTATTTTAGTATGCACTTTAGAGTTTTCTGCATATAAAAGGCTCCTAATTTCTCTTAAATGGGACCTTGAGGAATTCAAACCCAGGAACAAGTTTGTTTAATGGCTTAGTGAGTTGCTAACACACACTGGTTTATAGCTACTTGAAAGTAGTAGATGATTCCCCTTCTCTTTTATGAGCTGGATTTCAGTTGTTTTCTTTTGTGGAATTCAAGGTTTAACAACCACCAGGTATCTTCTCCCAAAGAAGTGTAACCTCAGAAAAGGGAAGTTGTTCAAGCGGGAAAAACTGTATTCTGCACAGACTGAGCAGAGTTGCTTTGCCCAGTTTCTCAATGGAACTGAGCAGATTTCAGGCTGCTTTCCATTTCTCAAGCCCAACAGGTTTAGCCTGGCACCAAACCCTGCTGGGGCAGCTGGAGGCTTTGCTCTGAGGTCCCCAACAGCTTGTGACAAATCCATTCTCATCAGCGCTGTGGTCACAGCACAGAGAAAAGAACCAACTCTTCAGCATCTTCTTAACCAGTGAGTTAAATTTAAACAGAAGCAAAAATAATACCAAAACATTTTGGCATGAAAATATGGAAGCAATATTTCCATTTTGAGCACTAGCCTTATTGAGACAAATCTGATTAATGCATTTGCCAGGTGTTCCTGGTGATTTTTGTTGTCATGTTTATTTTTGGTACCTCTAGTATCTCCCTTCTGTAACATTTCAAATCTTGTTTTTCCTATGCAATATTAGCTTTAAAACATGGCCCTGTATTTCTACTTTTAATCTCATTGCTAACTCTTCCTGTGATAGAGAAAAAGTCTTTCTTCCCTGACAGATCTCTTGTAGTATAATTTATACAATTTTTTTCCTCTTGAAAAATAGATTGATGCTTACTGAAGCAAATTTATCAATCCATTCTTCTTTGGTCTGTGTTTTATGTTTTGGGTTGTTTTTTCTTTCTGGGGAACTGGGTTAACAGGATGTTAACAAAAGCTTAAATATTATCTCTGAAAGGCAGTTTAACCTAGAGATTTAGATCAAAGGGCATGATCTGTAGCTTTAAAAGGTGTATTGGAATTGTGTTTTGACTCTTAGCTTGGCAATATGTAATAGGCTTATCAGAGCTGAATCCAGGAAAAAAATATCCAGAGGCCCATGTGTCTCTCTTTAAATGTTTCAAAATGAGTCCTATTTCTTTTCACATAAAGGTTGAAATGGGAAAAGAATTGAGTCTAGATGGGAAACTTGATTTAGACCATAAATTGAGATTTATTTTTTGTTCCTCTCCCTCTGTTCAAGATCTTGAATGTTCAACTACATTTGCGACAAGAGGCTTTCATTACTCTCTTTCAAAATAGGTTATAAAGAATGGTAAGGGAAATGGGATGTGATGTGTATCACAAATTATTTAGAAATGTGAAAAGCAGAAACCATTAGTAAATTCAGCCTGACTTGCCAGCTAGAGAGGAAAGAAGCTGTCCCAAAGCTGAGAATGATCTGGGGTTGATAGGCATGGCAGATGCAGGAGGGCCTATCAGCTGCAGTGTGCCAGTACAAGTTGCTAATTCTAGGCAGATTAGTCTGAGGTACAAAAGGGTTGTGAAGTGCTAGATACACTCCAGGACACCTGCTCACACTCAGATAACTTCACCCCATTCCCATTTGTGGGATGACTTTTTGCTGCTATGCAAGTGTGGCTGAACATTGTCACAGAACATTCCATTGCTGTTTAGTGCTATCTGACAGGATCACCTTTGGCCAAGTGAGAATTTGCTGTGTTGCTCAAGCCTCAAAATAAAAATTCATCCTGTGTATGTACTGTACCTGCCAAGTTGGCTCTTTAATCTGAGTTAATAGTCCCTTCATACATAGCACAGTAACCATTCCATTTCAGAGACATTGGAGCTGTAGCCAAAAGTTAATGCATCTAAATTACATAATGATCATTTTTCAGTGTACAAAAATGACCTTATTGAAATGGGATGAGTAAGAAGTCTCCTTAACACAGTCTGTTCCCAGTTTCTTGAATAGGGCCCAGTGGAGGGACAGCACCCCAGCATGGGGTCCCCAGGGCCAAGTGTCTGCCCCAAGGAGGGTCC
The DNA here is from genome assembly GCA_013398405.1 of Pheucticus melanocephalus. Classification (NCBI taxonomy): domain Eukaryota; kingdom Metazoa; phylum Chordata; class Aves; order Passeriformes; family Cardinalidae; genus Pheucticus; species Pheucticus melanocephalus. The sequence continues at coordinate 972,693 of VZSJ01000845.1, forward strand.
TGGCAGCTCCCTGAGCAAGGATACAGAGGGTTTGAAAGTCAGTGTCCTGCTGAGATTTCACCTCCATTCCAGAAGCAAGAGGGGGGATATTTACCCCCCACCTCTGGCAAGACTCTCTTATATGAAAGTTCATCTCCTTTCTTCCAAAGTAGGTGGTTTTGAGCCCTGCTTTTGAAGAGGATGCAGATGGAGGGAGAGCAGAACTCTGGGATGAAAAGCTCTGTTCCAGAGTGGAGGGGACTTGGCTCCTGTACCCACTAGTGGTGCTCAAACCAGCCCCTCCTGGCCTTTGGGAGGGTGCTGAGCCCAAAGGGCTGGGTGCTCTGCCTCAATGTTGAGCTGGGGTAAAGGGATGCTGCTTGCTTTCTCACACTTTTGTGTTTCAAGAGCATTTCTTGCATATACATTACTTTAGAAATTGCTTTTAAAAATATGCTGAAGATAACCTGAAGGAGCTTGGCTGAGACTTTGGCTTCATAATAAATTATTTCTAAGACAAGAGGTGATATTGCATGCTATTTGAATAAATTTCAGAGGACATAGCATCATGACAGAGGGGCTCTCTAGCTCTTCAGGTAAACGCTTCACCCTATGGACATGCTGCTGCAGGAGTCTTGATGATTTTCCGCGCTCTGGAGGAACTTGCAGGCAGTTCTTTAGGGCTGGATATCTTTTCCAGCCCCAGTTGGTGTAACCAAAGGCTTTCCTTAGCCACAATTATCATGTTCAGACTGCACTGTGATGATACTTGGAGCCTCTGATACACTGAAATATGTTTTCACTGATGAATTGCTGAAAAAACTGAGCAGGTGGGTGGGCTCCAAACTTCTCTGTGTCAACAGGACTGACAAGAGGATCAATAGGATGTGGCTAGGACAAGAAGAAGTAGTATATAGAGCTTTCCTTGGAGTATTTAAATAGTATTTTGTAGCAGTCCTCCATTTATTTTATGTATTTCGGGGTCAAGAACGTTTAGTTCCTGTCTTTGTGAGCAGAGGGCTCTTCTGCTTTTTGACCAATGCCTGATGAAATGGTGCAATGGTTATCACAAAATGATAAAAAGCACTAGCCATTGCAGAGCCCCAGACTCAATAAATGGAACTGTGAATAATTACAGCTTTATAAATGGTTTCTCAAGAAAAACAATTGTCAGAAGAATGAATGCAGGGAATCGCAGCAGAATATTCAAGCGTGTTTTCAATTTCTTTAGAAGTTATGATTAATAGAGTCAGCCCACAGAATCTTTTATATCTGCTCCTGGCCTGCAGAAAGCACAAGGCACCAGCATTGTCTGAAGCCATTTGAATTATGAGAAATGAATTTTGCATTTTACAAGACAAATGAACTTTACTTTTTAAATTGCTTTCAGTCTGAAGTTGTTCTTGTGTTTAACCACTGACTGCAGTGTCAGGGAAACAGGATATAGAGTTTGCTTCTAGAGTGACACAATGAATTTAGCAGAATTAGGTAGGAATTTGATTTGATATTTCAATATTTATCCCAAACTTGCATCTCCCAGTGGTTTTCTCCACTTTTCTCCCCTTGTTTTGAAATTCTGAACAATTCTCATTGGTAGAAATTTGTTTCAAATGCTTCTTTTTTTCCCGTAATGTTTTGCTGTTGACAGATAAAAAATGAAAGAACCATTTCCTAAAATATTTTGTTTCATTTCTATTGCTGAAAGCCTGAAGGGATTTGATTCAAACTCAAAAAAAATTTACAAAGAATTTTGGACCAAAATTTTCCCTGTTCAATCACGAGGTATAGTTTAGATAAAGGTAATATACAGTATAAGCTTGTACAAGCTGAGGTGGAACTTATTTCTTCCTCTTCATTAAAATCAAGAAGAGACTTTGTTTATAGTCATACACTTGATTCAGAGACTGAGCTTCCTTCCTGATTAAATCACTGGGATTTGGCAAGTATTTGCAATTTCTTATCCAGCAGGTCTGTAATATTCAGAGCTATATCAAAGTAATTAAAAATAAATATGTGTCTGAGGCTCAAGTGCTGCTATGTATACCTGAGTGCATGCACACTCTCAAAGTGAAAAACAGGTCATGAAAAACATCCTTTACACAAAACTCTTGGTGATCTTGTGCCAGTGATAGTTATGTAAATCTTATTTTTTTCTATAACTTCAATGAGAATGTGGACCACTCTACTATGAGAATGTATTCATCACTGACTCTGTACACAGAAAAAGAAAAACAATCCTAATAATTGGTAGCCTGTTATTCTCAGTGGCAAAAGACTTAAAATATTGTAAGGTGGGCACCTGATTGATATCCCTCTATAGTTTGCTGATCGTTCTAAAATGAATGAACACTTTGGGAAATGTGCTGGCTGTTTAATGCATTTGGAAATGATAATGAATTGCAGCTTATTTTCCTAAGAGAAACAAGCTTGTGTAATTCTGTTCAGATTTTAGTGATCCTATACCCTGTAGTTTCCAGCTAAGGAGTTGACAGAAATGTTTTCTTAGTTTAGGTTTTCAAGAATTGCCTCTATTTAACCTTCCCTCAAAGTTTATGTGAGTTATCAATTCTGAAACGAAAAAAATTATCAGAAATAGGTAAAAAAATAATTCCTTTTTCCAACTAGATAACTTCTGTTCTTCCCCATCTTCCTCCAGGATCAATTCTCTCATACTCCTAATTTTCTATTCTGATTTGGGCTGACTTAGTCCTTCTGTTCCTGGCTCATGTGAACGAACAGACTCCCAAATATTGCCCAGCTCTAACAAAAATGCTGGTCCTGATTGCCTCAGAGATCAGCCTTTCTCCTTACTCGACAGAGAGCCCACAAGGCTGAGCAGGCAAGTTTGGTGGCTGTACAAACAGGGACAGGAAAATGGGCTGTGGAAGTCCAGGGACTTCACTGAGACCTCTGTCCTCCTCTATATCCACCAAAATCAGAGCAGTTCCTGCCTTTGGTACTGCCCTCCTGGCCACACCACTTGTTCCTTTCCACCAGGATTTCACACAATTTCCGAAAGTCCAGATCTTGGTTTACACTTCTCCTTGCAGTATTTAGTCAGGACATCAGTGGTTTTTGAGGAGTAGCATCAAAACCAGGTGTCATTTCTTGTCATTTCGAGCACACTCAGTGCCCTGAGCTAGAAAATCTCTAGCAGGTGGAAATAGCAGCTCCTGGCTCAGGGAGAGAACCTCAATGGAGAAACCCCGCCCTGCAACGCTCTGCCCTAGCCAGGGAGCTGAGTCACTGCTTTCAATCGTTCCTGCTTTTCATTGATATTGTGTTCCTTTGTAATGCTGCTTGAATTCTCTCTTCCCAGATGGGGTTTGAGACACAGTTTGGAAAACCCTGCTTTCCCAGCTGTTTGGCGCTGTGGGAGCAGAACTATCTGCCCTGGGGCTGGCTCTGTTCATCTGTCACAGACCCCTGAGACTGTGAAACTGAAAATTTCCTGTCACACAGACTCTGTGTGGGGAATGCTGACATCAAAACCAAGAAATAAATCTGAAAGGAAAAAAATTAATTTAGCATAATGGTGGCTGTTTATGTGAAAGATCAATATTTGTTAAAGACACAAGCTCACAAATGTCTGGTGAATGGCAAAAAGATTCTTACATTTAGGAAATTTCTGCTTTTCTTGACCGCTCCCACAACAGTAGATTTTCTAAATCCTTCTCTCTTCTTATTTACTTCTTCTGAATAAAATGAAATTTATTTCATTTCCTAGATCTCCAGGCATTCCCAGGGCTGACTTTGTATTAAGACAGAAGCATTATATAGAAAAAAATGTGGGAATGAATACAGATGCATGAAACACTTCCTGTAATACAGGATCCCCTTTGCCAAACCAATACTCCTTGAAAACTCTGAAATATCCAATTAAATAGCCTAGTTCTGTCAAATTTCTGTCTCAGCCTCAGGTCAAAACAGAAATGTCACTGGATTAGCTTTTCTCAAGATATTTAATATTCCAGTTTATTGTATTCATGAAGCTTGATACTGGGCATCCCAATTAAACCTCAATTCACTACCTTTTAAGTTAAAGAAAATAGTTCTGAAATTTTTTAAGGCTTGTTTTGCTTTGTTTTTCCATTGTTCAAGAAACCTGTCTTCCTCTCTCCTCCAGAAAAGAGAATTATTTTAAGGAGAAATATTTCTCTTTTTGGTTTATTTCTCCACATTTTTAGTATACATACAAAGCTGAAAAAAATTGTATTAATGAATCCTCTAGTGAGGAATATCCAATATTTTTCTGGTTGACTAAAATATATTAATCTGTGAGCTGTTTATTAGTGTCTAGTGTGTTTTGAATGTGTGCCCAATAGGCTTCTTTTCAGTGTCCTGCTTTTGGAGCAGATGTCTTCATTTTCCCTGTAAAACAAATGAACAAATTTGAATACAACAAATTTGTTTTATTCTTATAACAAATAAGTATAAATCATCTTAGAATGTATATTTTCAGTTTTTCATTACATAGCTTTCTCATTACAAATCAGACAGGGATAAGAGAGCAGTAGAATAATTTTCTTTTTAAAAATACTTAGGATTTCGGTACTTCACAGTCTTTTGATTTGGAGAAAATTAGAAGCAGCAACTGATTCTTTTCTTGATGTCTCTGAAGCAAACATTGGTTTTGCAGGGAGCTCTCTCTTAAGGTATTAGTACTGTATTGCCCCATCTCTTGAAAATGCTGAAGGTGTTCTGGTGAATTCTACTTTGTCATGGGGAAAATTAAATGCACTTGCCCACCTTGAGTCTTTAGAAATACTACAAGTATTTTTTGGTTCAGTGTTTCCAGTGGCAGATATATTTAAGGATAGTACCTAAAACAGGTACATTTTTGTCACTGTCATATTTTATGAAAAATCCCTTCTCCAGGAGTTTTCTCCTGAGAAGTTGAGAAGCCTCAGAAAAGAAATGTAAACAATAATTATCTGATGCCTTGCAATGTGGTCTGAGGGTTGCTTACCAGCAGGTGCATCTTTGATTGGTTCCATGTGAACTGTTTTTATTTAATGTCCAATCCCAGTCCAACTGTGTTGGGCTCTCTGTCACAAGTTTTTATTATTCATTCTTTTCCAGCCTTCTGATGTCTCCTTTCTCTTTCTTTAGTGTAGTTTTAGTGTATAATTTTCTTATAACATAACATAAAATAATAAATCAGCCTTCTGAGAACTTGGAGTCAATTCTCATCTCTCACCTCATCCTGGGGACCATCACCACACTGCAACAATTAATAACCACACATTTTGAAGAAAAGAAATCTATGAGTTTATCAAGGGCTGAATAAAACTCCTCTGGAGTCAACAAAATTCTTCTGTACAGCTCAATGGGACCGCAAGGTCAGGCCTTCAAAGAATAATCTGAATTTCTTGCATGCCCAGAAAGGCTCAGGGGAACCTTGTTCTGCTCAGTTAGGTTTAATGGGGGATGACTAACTCTTGTTTTGCAGCCAGATATTTGAGAGGACACGTGTTACAAACTGTGGTGTTGCAGTGGGATGTGGAAGTTTCTGTGGAGAACGAGATGCATTGCAGGACATCAGTGCTTCCCAGATATGCACATATATAATTAATGCTCTTTATTCCATGGATTTTGTACTTGTGGTGCTGCAAGGGAGAGGCTGAGTGTGTCTCTACTTCTGACCTTGCAGAATCTGCTCCCAGTAAAGAGGGAAATGGAAGGGTCAGAGCCCGGGGGAGCCCTCTGTGGAAGAATTGCTGAGGTCCTGTTTTCTTAGCTAGGGGAGAGAAGCAATGGAGCAGCAAGGGCTGGAAGCAAGGCAAAACCACTGGAGGCTGCAGGATGGAAATCCCTCACTGCCTGACAGCATCTGTGCAGACCTAATGCTCAGGACAGAAAGTACTTTCAAGGACAGTTTCCTTAGAAAAGAAGATTTGATATCACTATAGATAACTTCAGCTGAGATCAGTTCTGACATGGATTGGTGTTGGCTTTTCTTTCTCCATACCAGCAGGTTTCCTTTTTTCTCCCCATTGTTTAAGAGCAAAATGCTGCTTTGGGGGATTCAGTTAATGCTGGCACTCAGAGCTCACCATATGGCAGTTCCATCACAGTTTACATTTCCTCCTACAGAACTCTCAGAAGAGGTGTTTTAAAAATTCAGTATTATGCTGTTATTCATCCCAAACAGCATTTTATTGTGTTGTCATGATAGTTTAAAAGAAGATATGTGTTCACTTATAATTAATGAAGAATCAAATTAATTTTTTAGCAGCACAGCACTGAGAATCTTTCCACAGACTGCAGAGTTCTCTCAAGCAATTCCTCATTTCAGTACTAGTTTGTGGTACTAGTTTTGCCATACTAAACCTAATGAGCAATAAGCAGCAGAGAACTGAAATTTTTATAAAGTAGATCTAAGCCATCTGGTTCCTCAGCCTGGGAGAAAATGAGCATAGAGCACTCCTGAAAATTTCTTATCCACAGAGCACATGTGGAAGAAAGCATGGGCTTTTCATATTCTAGAGGTTTTATAATGAAAAATCTTCAAGTAATTACAGCTTCTATATATACTAAATTATTGCAACATGTTTTTCACATAAATAAATCTCCTGTGCATGCACTGTTTGCTTCAAATCTCCTTGATGGAAATATTGGTATCTTGAGGCCTAAATGCCCACTGATGTGCTGTAGCCTTATCATTCACAGGGAAAACTAATAGAACCCAAAGTTCAACCTCTTATTTAAAGAATCTACCACAAAGTTAAGGCAGCAGACAGAAGAACTTTTACCCTGTAGAGAAACTTCCCCTTCATATGTCACATACAGAGAAATGTGTGTTTCATTAATTTAACACAATAGTTTTCAAAGATATGATAGTGCTTTATTAATCATAAAGCTTGGTGTATATATCTCAAAAGGGTAAATCTATGATTTATTTTTATATCACTTGGTTCCCATTGTTTCTAAAATATATGGTTCTTTTGTGGGTACTTTTTTTTCTGAACATCACTACATGATCCATAAGCAAAAGCTATCTAAATTAAAGCAGAGTGTGTTCAGAGTGTGTGGCTTCGTGCATCCCTCTGAAATCAGGAATATGCACTTAGAAACTCTGTGCTAGGCTTCAAATTAAATAGAAATGCTTTAGAGGAACTAGGAATAGCTGCTTTATGTAAAATATGCTTTATGTAAAAGTGAGAAAGTCCACAATGTAGTTTATTTGGTTGCAGAGCATATCAAGACATATGCATATCAAGTGTGTCTGTAAATCAAAAGAAAGAATTGGTAAAACACATATATGGACAGAACTTAAATCATAGGGAGTGATGACATTTAGAAAGTTCATTTCTCTCATTTTTGTGCTATCTATACTCTGTCGTTTGCAAAAAACCCTCCACAACTCTCTTTTGATTCAGAAACTTTTACTGAAAAAAATATTTCTGTGAAGTCTTGATCAATGCGAATGTATGGATTATGTAAATTGTCTAGGAAGGAAAGGGGAATTGGAAATTTATTTGCTTAAAATATGTTCAGGATTGAGACCTGGGCTGGTGATCCTGATTTATTTGCTGGTCTTTCAATATGTATCAGTGACCAGAACCAAAACAACTTTAGAGTAAACTACACTTTACAGAGCATTTCACTTTTTAGAGAAAGGCCAGAGCATAACCTGCTGCAATTCCATGTTTCTCAATTAGAATTCCACCTAAAGAGTTAATTCATCGTTGCACACTGGTTTCCTAATTTTAGAACGATGGGGCGAGAGGAGGATGGAATTGGATGTTCAACAGAATTGGGGGTCGGTTCTCGACAGCTATGAACTTTCATCTTGAAGCCTTTTTAAGTGATCTTTCAGTTCTTCTGCCTCTGATCTTGAATTTAAATCTGAGTAGTAGAGTAGTAATACATAACATTTGCAATAGCTGTGTCCAAACTTTTGCATCAAATAACCTTCACATTAATATTGTTCATTTATTTATCTGCCCTTGAGGCTATACCATGAGAGATCCATATGAGTCAGTGAAGCACTTCTTAAAGTATTTTTCAGATTAATGTTGAAATTAATTAGCAATTAATAATGAGATCTCATTTCCAAGATTTCGAAGAGCAGAAAAGAAAGAATTACACAGAATAGAGGAAAGATTCAAAGTTTTATAAACACAGAAACCTCTTTGTTCCCACAGTGACATGGCATTAGTTGGAGCACAGCAATCTAAAAAAGTAAGGAGTGTTAGACTAAAAGAAACAAATGAGACTGAAAAAAATCCACAGGATGTAAAAGTGGAAGTAAAATAATTATGTAGAGCCTTAGTGTAACTTCATCCCACAAGAGTCCAAAATTTAATAATGTAATAGGTGCTTAAACAGGAAAAAAAAATCAAGCAACAGAATAGTATGAAACCAATGCTCTGATTCATGTTATGCTTGTCAGCAGTAATTAAATTTGTATGAACAGCTTACTTGGGTATCATTATGTAATAAATCATGAATTTGTCTCCTTGGAATAACATGATGATTTCTAGATACAGCAGAATCTCCCCTTGTGTTCAGGGGAGATAAAAACCCCAAGCCTCACATCCAAACCATCCTAATCCAGCATTTTTAACCAGGTGAGTCTGAAACCAATTAGGAAGGACAGACATAATTGAATAATTAAAGGCTTGCCAGGAAGTTTAAGGGTAGGATTAATAAAAACAAAGTTTATTCCTTTGTTTTAGAAGTGACTTGGGTAGGAATGCTGTAAAATAAGGAATATATAAAGGTTTGAGTTGAGTTATATTTGAAATAACCAATAAATTTTAGTACAGCCTTCAGAGAATTGTGACAACCTTTTAGATTAGCAGAAGTTGTCTAAACATTGAAAACAAGACTGGATTTTAAATTCTTCATCTGAGAGCACAGGGTTTATGCATCATCAAGAGGATGACCAACCAACCAACCAAACCCCTCCCGCAACCAAAAAGAATATAATATTCTGAATCTGGAGATAAAAGACAAAGTATACCTCAAAACTGTAAATCTTTTCAGTCAATCATTATTTAGTAAACTTAAGTCAAGAAATATGTACTTAAAAATACTTTAAATATAAGGATTGCAGAGAAAGAACATCACCAAAATAGAATTTTATTCTTTCCAAATAGAATAGTGCTTGCTTGTTTGAAGAGTATGGCACTCACTAATCACTAAAATCCTTCTGGGAAGGGAAGTGTTACTGCCCAATTTAACAGAAGGAAAATAAAATCCTTTAGTGACAGACTGCACTAATTCTTTATTCAAGCACTAATTCCAAACCCACAAGAACAATTCTTTTCAGTACATACTAAAACTTGGAGTCCTAAAGTCCTTGTATGGTCTGTGCTACATAAGCCATAAAAGCATCCCTTTTTTTCCATGGTGGTGGTGTTCCTTAGCACATCCTGCAAGTAAACAGAACTGAAAGTATGCTCCAAATGGAATTTAAGCCTGAATCTTTATTGACATTTTCCTGTCCTGCATTTACTCAGCATAAATCCTAGGGAAGCTTTAGAGCTGAGATGTGTAAATCGAAGACAGTTCCAACTTCTAGGCATTTTCCTATGAAATGGTTTCAGTGGAACTGTTGGCAAAAGCTGACACTAAGGCTATCAAGTGTGAAATGAAAATTAGAAACTCATTGGACATGGATTTGAATTAACTCATAATGACCTGGTTTATGTTTTTGGTCTCTGGAAAGATGATTAGAACATAAAAACAACTTTCTGTGAAGGGCATAGGAATATTAATGAGCTATTCATGTGAATATGAGCAGGAAATGTCTTCTGTAAGGTTCCTCAGGAAACAATCACCTAGCTAAAAAATGGAAGTAGACACTGGAATGGGATGGAAAGTCCAGAAGAGTCTAAAAGGGAAATGCTTGAATTTCAGAAGCAGGACCAGTGGCATATCTACATCAAAAGCTTTTTCAGCTTTTAGAAGCGTAACTTAATCATAAACTGAGAGATAAAGCAGCATATGGTATTGTGGATTGTATCATGTTGATGCCTCTGCAAACTGACTGAAGGTCAGGCTGTAGGAGAGAGGCAATGAAATTCAGTGTTTTTCCATTTTAACACTCTTGGGTGCCCCATATAAACATTTGTGTTGTCAGTGGAGCTGTAACAGTTGGTATGGACTGAAAATCTGTTATGTCATTGTGACTGTGAGAATGTTATTCTTTGGATAGACCTTGTAGGAATTAAAAGCTGAAAATCATTATACACTTCTGGAGGTATCCTCAAGAACTAAAGAGGAAATTGGGGTTTATTTATGGGCTGCACCATAAATTGCATTTCTTGAGTTTCATTATCTTTGCATTTGTTATTGGCAAAGTAACCATTCTGAATGTAATGACAGTCTTAACTCCAAGGGCACAGTATCTAAACTGGATTTCTTTCTTCCATAGTATTCCAGCTTTGAGATGATAATGCTCTCAAGAAAGGGAGAAACAGTAGAGAATTCAATGCTGAAATAAACATGTAATTCTGATTATTTAAGTAGTGTCAAGCTTAGTTCCTTAAAAGCACCATCAGTTGTATTCATAGCTTCTTGTTTGAGGGATGTTACTCTAATTATTCTTCAACAGATTCCATGAAATCAGATTTTATAGAGACCATATACAGGCATTTTAGAATTCTATAGATATGAATGCTTAATTCGGGGTTTTCAGTGGGTTTTTTAAATAAAATCTATACATTTCAGGGAAAAAATTAAAATGTTAAAATTAATTTTAAATATGTATAATATTTAGAAGAAAAGATGTTATGGTATGTGAGCTACAGTATATTTTGAAGGAAAAAAACCAACAGCTTTGAAAAGCAAGGCAATCTTTATGGGATGTTTTTGTTTAGATATTTGGCATTGAATATGCTGTCACTACGAGGGTCCTTGTTTGAGAGAAGAAATGTTTGAAACTAATAGCCAAAGCCTCTCTAATTGACCCCTGGTAATTATAATATTGATTGAATGTTAGTCATGTTAGTCATTCTGCTCTTCTTTTATTCATGAGTTATATGGTGAAAACAAGTGTTCCATGTAAATTTCTCCTGAACTGACAGTCCTTAGTGCCGAAGACTTTATATCTTATTAAGAGCATATCTTTTCAGTACTTGGAATGGATAAAAGCCCTTAGCTGGCAACATCAGCTGGAGATTTAATTCTTGCGCTCTATAACCCTGGAGACCTTCTGGAACATTTCCTCTAGGTCACAATTCCCAACCAGAGCACTGGTCAGAGAGCTGTAAAAATCCAGGGGTATTGCTCACTCTATAGTGAGCTGGTAAATCAGCCCCTCCTGTGATCAGAGCATCTAAATGCTCTGACTAAATCATGTTTTAAGATTTAGTTGTTAGAAAAAGTACCTGGTTTAAAGTGACAAGAAGTTCTGATAGTGGGAAGTTCTTACCTGCAACTTAGTGAGGCCTTTAGCACTTGGGGTAGAATGGAGGGAGCAGGTGATTTGCAAGAGAAATGGTGACTATACAAGCATTCAGAATCTGGATTTAGAATATTTCTACGTGTGCTTTCCTTCTCTGGCTTCAGATCATGGCTCAGGATCTCTAGCAGAAGCTGACAAATTCATTTTACAGGTGGTAAATGTGGCTTAGTTGCAGTAAAGTCAGTTAGCTTAACTTGAACTGCTGATGTGCATTAAATGAACTAATCCAGCAGGATTTTGCATTGTTGTGGTGCTCTTTTGTTCTCCACTGCAAGCCTCCCCTGTGGGTGTTGTCAGATTGATGAGCAAGTGAATCATGAGCCAAGTTCTCATTTTTCTACCTAAATACTGCATAAAGCATCTATAAATGCTAAGATATTTAAAACTACTTTGGGAATATCTGTTCTAAGAAACAAACATCTTTTGAAAGGGAACTTCAGGTTTTAAAGTTTGTTTCTTTTGTGCAAGCCTCCTAGAAGAGAACCTTCCTCTCCAAATAATAAAAAAATAGAAATAAATATACATTATGAATTTTGGAAAATATGTGGAAATACGCACACACATATACATATATATTGTGTGTGTGTGTGTACACCAATACATGTTGAGGATAGTGTTAGGTGATGGGGCATGTATTTCTCAGTGTGGATTCAAAAACTAAAATTTCCAGAACGGCTATTGGAAGATAACTATTCTCAAAACCAAGAAAATTTATTACAGAATGCACAGGATATTTCCATATACAACCATTACTGCAGAGTCTATCTAATCTGAGGCTCATTCTGCAGCATTTTATTAGACTTCTTTTAAAATGGGAAAGATCTTGAAAATGAAATCTTATTTCAAGACCAGCCAATGGTGCTTTGTTTGTGATAAATAGGAGAACACCACCCTGGAATTCTCTTTCTAGCACAATTTCTAAATATGTTGTGGCTGAAATTAGCAGGTGAGGTGCAAACATGGGCTGAACAGGTGCTGGGTGCTCAAGAGCTCTGAGGTAGCAGCAGGGCTGCTGGAGCTGCAGGCATTTTGCCTGGTTGATGTCTCTTTGTTAATAATGCCCAAAAGCTTAGGGAGATTCTGATTTCTCAAAGGTGAAATTTTCAATAGCCTAGAAAGCTCTGCTGTATAATTGTCCACTTCTCTTTTTGGTGATCGTTTTCTCTCTTTAAAGATATTTTAATAATAGAAAGCTGATCTCTGTTTCTAGTTAGTTTTATTTTTGGGTGTTCATTTAACAATGCAAGATTGCAAACTCTATGAAACAAAAGCAATTGTAGGTACATCTTTGGGGGTTTATTTAACCTAATTTTCCATGGTGTTAATTCCTTAGTAAAGGCATCTCACCCTAACAGTTTACCTTGAAGAGAAGTTTTTCAGAAAGGCATAATCTAAAAGCCATGTTTCTCTATTAGAACAATGACAAGAATGGAGGGAGGAGGCAGTTTTGTACTTTGGTTTGAGACCAGTAGAGCTTACAATTCCTAGGGGAAACTGTTCAACACGATGGACATTTAAAAAAATTGATAGAATTCTCCTGCATTTACTCATAGGGTATTTATTTAGATCGTGTCCTTGGATATTTATTTAGGAAATTTCCTCTGATATTTTTTTAGGTATTTTCCTTTGCTGTTTATTTTAAAAATGTATGAGCATTATTTTGTCTATTGGTGCAGAACTGAATGTAAGTCACAAACATAATGTTTAAAATGGCAATGGATAAATAACCTGAACAACCTTTTCCCCTGCTGTGCTAGTCAAGGTTTTGTACTCAGACAAAACTGAAATAAATACTGAAGATCTGCTATGAAATGAGGTCTAGAACCTAAAACTGCTTGCAGTAAAATCTAAATTCAGTACAATCTAAATTATGTTCACAAAAACTTCTCTTACTCTAGATCTTCTCACAGTGAAATCTCTTGTTCATCCTGGCTGATTTTCTCTTGGGAATTTGAATAAGCAACAAACTCACCAGAAAGACCATCAGTTCAAACTGAAATGGCACCTTCTGTGCAAAAGCTAATGCTGATTCAGTTTTAAGATAAACTGCCTGTTATATTAAAATAGCTGAGGGCTATTTGGAGGAAGCAAAATACAGGATTTCAGCCAGGAAAAACAGTTGGCTGCAGCATCAGGTGTGTGATGGTTCAGAGCTCTTGGCCCTGTGTAGGAAGGGCAGAGGCACTCCTCCAGTGTGAAATAACAAAGGTGGAGCTCTGAAGATGCAGCTTTGGAGAGTGATTATGGCTGAGAATACTCCTGACCTAGTCAGGAGACTCTTCCACTGCAAGTCATGGCAAAAAATTGGAGTTTTCTCATGTTACGTGCAATGGATGCTGTTTGTGCTCCTTAATGGACACCATAAGGATACAGCTCCTACACGGGGATTGTTCTCTGAAAGAGAAATTTCTATTTAATATAAGATACAATTCTAATGAACACTTGGGAAACTTTCCAGTGGAATTCACTGTCTTTATCCTGATGCAAGGAGAAAGAGGAATTGCTTAGTCTGTAGATACTATTGGAGCTGATACATTTAGGAAAAGAAAGTTATGCAAACATCTATCCTTATTTATTGATAAATTCCTGTCCATGAAAGTTATTTTCTTTTCAGAAGTCATAGCAGCATTATAGCAACCTTAATCTGAGTACTGTTTTGCTACAAAGGGAAAAATTTAAGGGAAATCATGTTTGCAAAAATGGAAAACGAAAGAGTTTTCATTACTGAACCTTCCAAATGCAGCCCAAAATTGTTAACTCACTGCTGGATGTTTTATTCCTCTGTATTGTTTAAAAAATATATGTTGTCTAAATTATGGTAATTTTTTTTTTGTGTGTGATGGATGATATTGAGGTATCAATCTTTTATTTTTGTTTGGCTATTATTTCAGGGAGTAGATTTTACATATTTCCCATTTTTCTTTTTTAGAATTTTTCAGTTGTCCAGTCAAAAAACTTGAAGCGATTTTGCAACTGCTACGAGTGACTCATGGCAAATATTTGTGGTGGGAGCACAGTACTGAAAATAACCCATTTTGTATTCCAGAAGGGAGTGGGAAGGCAATGAAGGGAAAGGAACTTTGCCTGAAGGGAACTTTCCCTGAGGGGCAGAGTGCAGTGATAAAGGGAATTACTGTCTCAGAGAGGATATAAGGGAAATTACAAGCAGCCCACAGAGGAAGGTGTCTCCCATAGAAAGCTAGATATTAAAGGTTGAGGGACTATCAGACTTAAGCAATAATTGTCAAGAGAAAAACACAATTGTATTTTAGGAGGGAAATTAAAACTGATTAAATGATATTTTAGTCATAAGATAAAATGACGAGTTCATATTTGGACAATAAGAGTGAGATTGGAGCTGATCAAGATATTGTGCCTGAACTAAAGGAATACATTCCCTCAGTTTCCAGCCAGGGTGATAACGTGGAGCATGAGGGTGGAGGCAGGAAAACTGCTGAAATGAAAATAACCATATCTGGAAAAAAAAGGAAATTAAGTGTCATAATAAGGATGAAGAAGAGATAGACAATTTCTATTCCAGAATACCGAAACTGCAATAAAACTGCTCTTTGAAAAAAAAAAAATTAAATAAATCTATCAAACTCGATAGAGTATTAGATAAAAATTTACTGAGGTAGGAATTTATTGGTCTGGTTTATTGAAATCTGTAATACTATAACAAATACTCCAAGAAAAAAACTTAAAGACTCCAGTAAAGGATGAAAAGAGAATTACTGGAAGCTGATGATACAAGAGTGCATGGATTGTGTATTGGACAGAAAATTAAAAAGTATGAATCTCATGCCAAAGTACTTGACCTGCATTTTTCTGCTGAGATTGATTCTAGCATCTAATATCATCAGCATACAAATCTGTAGAAAGGAATTCATTATCTAAGTAATGCATTATTTCATGTATACTTTCTCCCCCCATGTCTTTTAAATTATCTTAAGCTAAAAAAAGAAATAGGGCCTTAATATAGTTACATTTATGACTTGTTCTTATGGTTTGCAACTGTAGAACATAACTTTGTTCTACATTTTACTACTGTAACTCTTTAGTTATTAAAATTATTTTAATTTTTCCAGGCTCTACTTATAAATTTTTCTTTAGCACAGAGGGAGTTGTAGTTCTCAGAGCTGTGCTTGCGTAGAACTCTCTGCAATTATTAATTGCTGCAATAATTAGATTTTTTTTTTTGTTTGGGGTCTCCATGTCAGTTTAACAAGTATGAAAAATAAATGTAGTTTTCTGGGGATTTGTAGAACAAGTGTAGTACAAAACATGCAAAAGCTATTTTTTGTCAAAAAAGGTGGTGCTTCTCCAAAGGGAACAATTAGCACTCTTGTAATACAGAGCCAAGAGCAAGTCAGGCTTTTCAGACTGAACACAGCTGACTGCTGTATTTATTGTAGGAAGTATTTTCCAATTCTTTCCCCTTATTTTATGATTAAATCCACATTTTTTGTAGGAAGCTTTACTTTTCTTCAGAAAGAGAAAACCAAGGGAGTGTATTTTCTTGACTATATCTCTTCTTTTTTACACTTGTTCTTACAAACAAATTTTCCTTCAGTTTCGCATTACAGCTTTTCTGTTGATTTTCCTTCAGTTTTGCGTTACAGCTTTTCTGTTTTAAACAGACTCGTGGATTTTGTTTCTCTCAGAAATTAAGGTTTCACTAGTTAGAACAAATCAAAAGGGTTTTCAGCTGCCTGATAGTACACAGTTCTCTGCTTGGCTCTTTCATGGTACCCTAGTGCTTGATTTGATGGTGCCTTGGCATGTTGTGTTGGGCCCACGTGGAATTAAACATGTGGAGAGTGCTGTGTCTCCAGCACATTAATGCTTCTCCCAGGCTCTCATTCCAGAGCTCTTCATTTAACTCTTCCATTTGCTTTGAGCTGCTGCTGTTTGTCTGAGAGGCTCCAGCATGAGCCACTGCAGTGAAACATTCTCAGCTGACCTTAAACCACATTGCTCTTCATACTCCTTTTCCCTAAATATGTGGTATTTTATTTCTAGTTGTTCTCAGTGGTGGCACTGTTCAAAGAGAGCCCAACCCTGCCAACCACAACATTTCTTCTGCAAACATTCTGCTGCACAGTGCATGGCTCTGGTCCTGCTGGGGCCACCACCAAGGTGGCAATTAATGGCCCCATGGTGTTGCCTCAAAACTTACTAAAAGGTGGGCTCACAAGGGCCCAGGACTGAGATATGGTGATGCACAGCTAAATATTTAATCTGCTGAATAGTTTATGCCTGCTGCAGAGCAATGGTTGTCAAGCAGACTCACTGCAGAGGAGAACTGCTGGACACTTCCAGTATATTCCTGGCATTTGTATTCATTTCAGCTCTCTGCACAATTTTTATTACATTGTCACCTGCTGTTTCTCAAATGACAATTTATTGGTAAGAAATTCATGTCCTGCTAAGTACCATCTCTCTCTCTTCCTCCTCCACACTTGCACAACTTCTCATTTTTTTAATGTATCTTTTGATGTAATTTATAACTTACATGTACATGTTGGGGAGAGAAAAACTGAAGTGGCTACAAAGCAGCAGCTGTAGCTGCAGCTGTTTCTCTCCTTGTTTACTGTTGGTTTTTAATCTAGTGAAGTTTAACTCAAAAAATTGACAAATTAAATTAAATCTCTGTTAATGAGTGCTGTATACTCACTTTCTAGTTCAGAGGGGTGCATAAATATTCAAGCACATATTTTAAATTACTACCATGCATTACTTTTTAATTAATGACTCGGCAGCTGTTTAAATTTGAAGCATCAGGTTCATGATTGTTTGACAGAAGAGTGTTAGCTTCAAGACAAAGATCAATACATAAACAAGATTACCCAAAACCAGTATATCAGGCTGCTGATGAAACCAAAGTGGCAGCTGGTGGCTGGGTTGATTAGCAGTGTTCACAAACCATGACTCCAGAATGTGTGTGAAAAGGATGAAAAAACCATCCACAGGGCAGATGACCAAACAATTAAAACAGGTTTTGTTTTTTGTTTCACTCTGAAAGAAGCCCAGATGAATATTGAATTGATATCTGTTAGACAGAGGGGGGAACATGGGGAAACAGGAGTTTATTTTTGTTTTGTACCACGTGTGCACAGAGGGACAGCTGACAAGGTGCTCACAGGATCTCTGTGTAAAGCAATCTCTCCAGTCATGTTTTCACTCAGTCATTTATACAGGATTACTATTTCCAGTGTCTGAACAGCAAGAGAGTATCAGGGAAACTTCCAAGTAAAATACAGACAACTTATAAATAGTCAAACTGTAGGGGGTACTATCCATTTAGAAGAATCCTAGGAAAATTTTTGTTTTGTGTTTTCCTAATTCCACTTCCCACCCAAGTGTCAGTCTTGTGCGGCTATGTCAGTGCAATTTCACAATTCTTATACTCATGTGGAAGGTTGCCACAGTCCTCATGCCAACCTAGTTTTTAGTGGAAATTGTATCCAAGTAACTCAAATATTTTTTCTGCAAACAGTGAGAAGTAGGAAAAATTATTAAATCTATTAATGTACACACATGCAGTATTGCTATTCTTCCCAGAGAAGATATTATGAAAACTGAACAAATCACAATCTGCAGTTGCCTGTTCCATCACCATGAAAATGTGTGTCAAGAGACTTTGCTCCCATTGTCATGAGCTTACAGAGGTCCTATGGCACCTGCTTAATCTGTGATACCTCCAGTTTTCAAAACAATATTCTGGACAGATAAAGATTTACACTCCTACTATAAAGAAAAAGATGGTCTAAGTTTTCTTGTGGTATTTATTTGCTTGCTGCATTTATTCCAGTTGAATACAAAACTGAAGGGAGGGAATGGGATGTAGATTTTGGGGATCCAACACACATATCCATCCATACCATAGAGAGCATGAGATCATGCAGAGGCTGAAGCTTTTGGTTTGTGGCTTTGTAGAATTAAAATCCATTCCATTTTCTAATGCTGCTTCAACACAGCTCTCTAAGCTACCTTCAGTCTATAATATGAGATTCTAAAGGGACTGAGTAAATGTGAATTGAAGTAGGAGAATTTGAGTTTGGTTTATTACAAAATATTAATGGAAACCAGCTCATTTAAGAATTTGCATAACATTAGACTGGTCTTCCTCTAGGCAATAGCCTGATTTTGCTGTGGATTAATAGCACAGGAAGCCTTTGCCAGTTTATCCCTGTTCAAAGCACCCCAGGTTAAATGAAACACCAGTCATATACAGAATTATAAATCAGTACTCAAACATCTTCAATTTAAAAAGCCTAAGTTAACTTTAAATTTAAGTAATGCACTATTGTTTTTAGAGTTAGAATTTGAAAAGGGGAATAACATGATACAGTCCAACAATGTAATGTGCATCCCAAGAGGAACTGCACAAAAATTTAAATTGTGGATTAAGGCAATGTGATGAATTGTTTAGGTGCCTGTGTTCCATCTCTCTGCAGCTGTGTGGGTTAGATGGTAATTTCTATCTTCTGATTCAGCTGCTCATTCCTATGGCTTAAAGTGTGAATTTAGCTACAGTTTTTCTCATGTGGATCAGCATGAATCACCAGCATGAGTAAATTAACACTTATGGCAGAAACACTCCAATTATCTACTGTGTGAGCTAAATATTTAATAATATCATCTGTCAGTAAAGGACTGCTGTATCCTCACTGTGGATTAGCCAAGAAAAATTAATATATAGGATGTTGATTCCCTGAGTAAATTCACAGATATAACTTTGTTTCACAGCATCATATCTGAGTACAAAGGTAAAACAATGACTTCTTAAGAAATTAAGATTAAACTGGTAAATCTACAGACATTACATAGCAGATACCAGGTATATTGATTTGCTGGAATAAATGTCAGTATGCTTATTCCTTTCTCTGTACCAGAATTATCAGTAGCATCTTAATGTCCTTTAAAAGAAACAGAGAGAACAGGAAACTGATAATTCTTTTCTTAGGTGAAGTAGATAAGGATTTTCCTAGATTATAACCAGTGAGATTTAATGATCTGATTCATTTGTCCTATGCTTACACCAATTACAGTGGAAGTGTCATGTGTTGAACACCACTGAAAATCAGTCTGACAGCATCAAGCCTTAGATTTGGCAATGTTTTGTTTCAGAAATATTATTTTTGCTCTACGTGCAAGAAAAAATCCTTAGAATCATAAGGTGGGAATGGTTATATGTAAGGCTGTATCATAAATGTAACAGAACAAAACGTAAAATTACTTTATTTGACTTAGCTAATCAGTACTAAGATGTTATAGAGTTTTTGTAACCTTGTCATGGAGAGATAGGATGTGTCTTTCAATACATGAAAAATTACTCTGGCCTGATTTGGTAATAAATTTCATAGTTTTACTGTTTTCTTGGTATAGCTCAGCTATAAAAGCTTTCAGTCTGCCTTAAGCTATTAAAAAAATTATTGTCTTCCACGGTTGGTAATCAACCCTAAGATTTTCCTGCAGCTTTGCAATATATCACATAGAGTGGAGATTTGGATTTGATCACATCCACCTGGTGTTTGCACAGGTATGGAGACAGGCAGAAAGGCCACAGGGAAAGGGAATCCTGGGTACCTTGCAGGGAACAAATATTTTTGGTTTGTTTGTTGTGGTAGGGTATCCCCCACAGTGTCCCTTAGCTGCTATGTAGCCCTTGATATGCAGCTGTAGTGTTGTTTTGATTTTTAAAGATTTTTTAAGCTTTTTGATGTTTACATTCTTGTAGCAAACTTTCTTACACACTTTCTGTAAATAACTTATTGTTTGCCTTCTTTTATAGAAGAAGAGAAATTTGCTAGACTGTTGGTTTGTCTAGTGTCATTGGAGAGGTGGCACTTTCACCCTTCAATCCAGTGCCACTTTTGGAAAACTATAAATGTTGGAGTCAGAAAATAAACTTCCCTTTTTTCTTCACCTTGAGAGCAGCAGTGTGTGCACTTGTGCTGTTTTGTGTCCTATAGTGACGCTGTAGTGGAGCCCAAGATCCAAACTCTGTGCAAACTTGCTGTGTTGGTTTCACACTGGCCTTGCAGCAGCCCCAGCATCCTCTGGCTCACTGAATCCATCAGCCTGCTGCAGCACAGAGTGCCCTCAACACAGCTGAATTAATTGAAAAATTCAAATGATTAGTTCTGTTTACAGCAAAACCAGCAGAGTCTTGCCCTTGGTATGACTCTGAGTTCCCAGTGAAAAACAAGATTGATGATTTTGTAGAAAGGTTGAGTGTCTGAATAGAAGGGGTGGCCTGTACAGACAGTCTTTTTAAGGAATATCTCTTCTGCAGACCAAAGCACATATCTGGATTCTTTTACTCAGAAGAATTATTAGCTTGTTCCTGGAGTGTAGTTATTTGTTTGCAATGTGACTGCACATACATTAAATATGACATCTGCCAGTTTCAGGTCCCTGCTGGATGTTCACAGCCCTCAGAGGCTTGGAGTTATGGCACACATACTGAAGTGAGAGCTCTGTATTATTTCTCCATGAGGCTCTTCTGATCCAGTATGATGACAGGGACATTATATTAAATTCTCCTCTCACTTTCAGTTTTCTGAGCTGTTTGGGAAACCTCAGTTATTGTTCAGAAAATTGGGGCTCAGCAGACAAGGAGCAGCTACAACACAGGAACATGCCAGGAGGTTATTCAAAAGGAAGCTTGTGATGGAGGATTTTATTATTATAAAGTACTTGCCTCAGAGATTTTTCTCAGCTCTCAAAGTTGCAGAAAAAGGGACTTATGCTTGAGTTCATCCAAGGTAAAAGAAAGGACAGCTTTGTGCACTTTATTTGTAAATAGTCTCATTTTCCAGCTTGAAATTTGGTCAATAACTCCATTATTTTTTTTATTGTGCCCACTTTATGCTTTTACTCATACCTTCTGTTTAAAGTGCTGTGTGGAAAGACTGCTATTTGTTTGGAAAACTGCATGGAATATAAGTGTGGTAGTCCAAACACAAAGGTTATTTTTAAACTAATGAATACATGTATTTTCAAACTATTGGTTTCACAATATCTGGCACGGTTACACACAGAATTTCCAGTAAGCAAGTTGTACTGGTGTCACAAACTGTAGTTGTACGTGGGCATCAAAAATTTCCAAAGCAAAAAAACCCTTCTGTAAACTTATGCTCCACAGCAAAAACATTTTACCACCATTGCAAGAATATGACTTGTGGAAAAGCTGTTAACACATATCTGGAAGAAAAATTTGCTCTTTAAAAAATATAGTGCTAAAGGATTTTGAAAGCTTAAGTGCAGCAATACATCATCCAACTTGCCTGCATAGTCTCCTTATTTAGAGAGGGAAATGAGAGAAAAAATAGATCCATGTAAACAGAAAGATGGGAATTCTCATTTATTTCATGCAGAAAGTTTGTAGAATCATTCCCAAAAGCATTGTGGGAATAATTCTGTCTATCTTCTGTGATCAAAAAATGTAGGCACTCCAGTGAGAGATTTGCTGGCTCACAGCACAGGGCAGAATCTGCAATTGTATAATTTGAATTGAAAAAGCAGATATTTTAATCTTTGTATATTAATGGTTCAAGTTTTTTTCAGAACCAAGACAAAATGTGTCATTTTCCCAAGTAACTTGAAGGATCAGCAATTAAAACAGTCATAGAGCTTATGGGAGGAAAAAAGTGTCATCTCACAGGGTGTTTTGGGACTGGGAGAGTCATACCAGCAGGGATTCTGGCATTTCCTATAGTATGTATGTTTTGTTTGCATTCAAATACATTTTAAACAACCTATTTCTCCTATATATAACCATGTTTTTCTTTTTTGGGCACTGGGAGGTGAATAGCAGGCTGAAATTAAGCAGGTTTTCTATCCTAAGCTATCTTTTTTGAATCATAAATTGACTTTTTGTGTCATAGCAGTTTTATATACTTTGAATAGTTTGTTTTCTGTGCATGACTGTTTGCACATATTTTGCAGGTAAAAAAAATTAATTTTTTTTTCTTTTATTTTGTCTAAGTTTGAATTCATGTGGAAACCCTAATATTTTGTTTTTCTGTGGTTTTGGGATAGAATTGGGATATGGGCTCTCACTAACTTCATGGGAAAAGTTGAGCTTGGAAAGTGAGAGCTGCCCACACATCAAACTTTGCCCTTCAGACAGGCAGTGTGAACACAGCCTTTTTCAACCTCCTGAAAAGGCTATTTTCACAATCACAGGAAAGAATGAAACCAGCACATTGGGGTATTTTTGTTACATTTTACTTGTCCAACTTGCATGTTAGTCAAAAGAAATTCTCCCTTGTGAATCTGATGGATTTTTTTTTTTGTTTCCTTCAGGACTGGTTTTCCCTTCTTAACCATGTGTAAATACTGCTCTCTGATTCTTGACTTAAAAGGTGTTACATTTCTTATTTAAGCTCTGGTGCTATTTTCAGAGAACTGGGATAAATGCTATGTCTGCTTATGTACTAGTTTGAACTCATTTAAGAATATCCCAGGCTGATGTATTTCCAGAAATAACAGAAATCTATTAGGAAAGGAGTTGCTGTTTTGGTACATGGATGAATTGGTTGTGTTTTTAGCCTAGCCACCCATCTGCCTTGTTTTACAGAATGACTTGGCTTGGAAAGGACTTTAAAGCCCTTCCAGTTCCAAGCCCCTACCATGGGCAGGGACACCTTCTGCTATCCCAGGTTGTTCCAAGCCTGTCCAACCTGGCCTTGAACACTTCCAGGGATGGAGCAGCCACAGCTTCTCTGGCCAAGCAGTTTCCTGAATATTTCTCAGGAGTCTGATCTGCTTCTCTTCTTGAGAGGTTTTTTGCACATTTTGTGTGTTCTGTCAGCAGCTCAAATTGATGCAATAACTCTCTATAGCCTAAAGTATTTATATTTTTTTAAGGTTTTGCAGCTTTTAAGGAGTAGAAACAAGTCTCCTCTGAAATGACTGTATAACTAGGCAAACTCATAGAGTAAACCTCTGGCTGCCTTAAAATAAATAAATTAAATCAAGAAATAAATAACTAAATACAGCTGCAAAATGGAGAGTTGCATGGTGGTGCTGATGAGCCAGTTGAGTGCAGTGTTTCAGCTCTTGTGTGCTGCAGATGAACCTGATGACTTAAGGCTTTTCCCAGGCTTGCAGCTCTTCAGCTCTATACAGCTTTTTCCAGTAGCTCAAGACACCGCACGTGGTTTGCACAAAATAATCCTTATAAATACTGCTCTAAAATACCTCTGTGTGCCCCTTAAATGGGACAGTTACTTACTTGGTACATACAGATCACCACCAGAGCCTGGCCCAGAGATAGCTCAGCTGGTTAAAGCATGGTGCCATTAACAGAAAATTTGTGGGTTTGATACCTGTGTATGGATCATTCACTTGAGGGTTGCACTTAGTGATCCCTGGGTGTCCTTCCAACTCAGAACATTCTGTGGTTCTTTTCTGTACCAGCTGTGCTGGAAAAACCATGACACAGAGAGCTCTAGCCTTACAGGGCTAGAATTTCATTTTCATGGTCTCTCAGCAATATTGTTCAGTCTCACTGCACACAGTACATGTTCCTTTGAGAAACAGGCTGTAAAAGCTTCACTACAGATTCTCATCCTCCTGTGTGAAACCTGGTCTTTCAGGTTTTTGATTATGTTACTTCTATGTCTTGCATTGAAGTTGAGTGATTGCTAAAATCCATTTTTATTAAATCTTGTGGTTTTCTCTAGAGCCAGATCCCTGGCTTTTCCTGCCTGATCTCTTTGTAGGTTGTTATCTGGGACATTTAATAGTAGTCAATGGTTTTTTCCCTAGTTTTTGCAAAGGGGTACTTCATCCAGCTTCATTCAGCTTACCATTTATGGTTTCTGCTTACAGAAAATCAATTTTTATACTTGCTCAGCTTTAAATTAGGCCTAATCTTAACTTGTAAGAGCAACTGCTTAAAGGTAAACTCAGATTTCTCTATTCACCATATTCTGCCTGCATCCTTGAGACCCATGTAGTGTTGGCAAACACTGTATTTTCTTTCCTCAATCTATTCTGATACCAAGCCCATTACCAGAGCTGAGTTCTAAGGACTGGCAAAGAAATGCTGATGTCTCTTCAACCTTTTTTACATTTTGTTTCCATCTCTTTACTTTAAAGTCTCAATCAATGTTAGAGTGAAAATAAAAGTATATTCCCTTGGTGTCTGAGTTTCTGTAGTAGTCTGGGAAGTTTTGTGCTATGATTGCACTTATTCTGTTTTTAGTGCATGGAATGCAGTCATGATTCAGAGGTCAATAACATTATTTCAAATCAGAGACCTCAGAAAATGCTAAAGAAATAAAGTGAAATAGAATTACTGAGCATCTAATGAGTTGTGCAATTCTGTATTAACTGCACCAAACCAACCAATTTAATTAGTATCATTTTACCTGTGGAGCACATTCTGCAGGTGATTGCAAAATATCCCAAGTATTAGCACCTAAAATTAGCAAAACCACAAAGACTCCAAATAGAGTGGAGGTTTCAACCCCAAGTAAAATGCATAATTTAGTGTAGTACAAATATATACCACTAATTATCCTGATCATAATATTTTAATCATTTTTAATAAAATTATTTGGTTTTGTCTTCATAATTATTTTTAATTAACTGTCTGGTGCTTGGCCTGTGCTCTCTGCTGATGGTTCTCTGTTTCTATTTTTAATTTTTCTGCTTACAATAATGGGGTCTGGGTGTGTGTGAAGAGTTATAACAGGAGAATTGCTTTGCTTGGCACAAGTAAATCACAAGTTCAACAGAACATGATGTTGATGTTAACTCAAAAGATTCTTGAATTGTAACAATTTTTAGAAAAGTTTGCGACTTATTTTAAGAGGTCAGCACTAACTTCTGGAGTGTGAAGTAGTCTGTGGAGGCCATGGAGATCTAGATTTCTTATCACTTTCACACAGTTTTTTGCCTCATCATAACCTTTGTAGTTCAGTGCTCTCAAGAAATCAATGTGGATTTAAAAATGAATGTACATACCTTAATGAATCATTCAACTGTATTTTAAAAGTTGTTTCACTCTCTTGGTTTTTTTTTTTTCCAAAGCATCTGTGTGTTCTGAAACAAGAATTGTGGAGAAAAACAAAGTCAGCACAGGGAAGACTTTTATCATAAAGTTTTCAAAGTCCACTTGGCTGAAATAGGACAGAATTCCCCCTGGGAGAAGCTGAGAGTTATTTCACAAGGTCCATGCTGACTGCAGCTCTGCTTCTTTATGAGCCAGTCCTCATCAATCATATTTATTGTTAGCAATCCAAGCTGTGTGTGTAGTAAATTAACCTCTTTTCAATCCTCTTTGGCTAATCCTTTACAACACTACCTCAATGCATAAACTGGGTATTAAATAATATATATTTTAATTCTCAGGCTGAATCCTTACAAGATGCTGCTGTCTTAAATCATACATCTAACAGCCTGCTGGAAAATATGTGATTTTGAAAAGTAGCAGAAAACAATTGTTCCAGTTTGCCTTTCCATATCACAGGAGGAGACAGTGATCATCTCTCTTTGGAGAGCACTTTCTGATTGCATTGGCTCCTGAGCACACCAGATGTCCTTTTGGACACCCAGTGGCAATAAAAATTAGCTGTTCACCTGCTTGAGAGAGAAGAAATAAAAAATTGTGCTCTCAAGTAGTATGCTTCAAAATATTTTGAAAATATTTCTGCATATCATAGACACTATTTTCTCCAAGTTCAAGACCTGGTAGAGTGGGTATTCCACCAGATTCCTACCACTACTTCCATTAGTGAAAGAAGATTTAAGATCAAGATAAATTCTTACAATAGCACTTGAAACCAAGTCAGGAAACTCATGGAAAGCCTTCCCATTCAACAAGTGAGCATCCATCTGCCAGCAGCAGCTTTAATGGAGTTTACCTGCCTAGAATTAGACAAAACTCTGAGTGATTAAAAAAATCTCCAAAAAAACCCCTTGATATTCAAATTTGAATATCGAAAACTTGATATTCAAAAATATCAAGTCATACCTTGAAAAGGCAAAACTGTAGATAGGCCTGAACCATCCAAAACTTCCAATGCTCCCTGAAGCTGCCTTTTTACATTGGCTCTGTGTACAAAAATGGGCCAGCAACTTTAAAGTGGAGATCACTTTTAGCTCCCTCACAATCTCTTTCTCACTGTGTGATTCAGATTTTGCTTCTCTCTCTCTGTTATTTGCATGGATTAATCTCTAACAAAAAGACTGAAAAGAACAAGAAACCTTCCTTTTTGTTCTAGTAGGTGTGGCAAAATTCTTCTACCCTACCAAAAGCAGCTGAGATACATGTACCTGATATCACTGAAGGATCTTTACCATTCCTCAACACAGTGCAGCTCTTGGGAGCTGCTGAAGGGAATGGCACTCCTCACAAACTGAAATCCTCTTTTCTCATTCTCACTAACAGCAAGGCTTGGCTTGCAGAAATGAGCTGTGACATGGGGTAACCTTACCAACAAAGTGCTGCAAGTTTTCCTCACCAGTGGATTTCTCCAAGTGTTCCTCTGTGTATTTCATGATCAAGGCCATGCCTGTAGGGGGATGAATAAGCAGAAATACTGTGCAACAGCACCCACAGGTCTAAATTACAATTTAAATTAATTTTAATTAAGTCTGAATAACATATGCATGTTATTTTTTTATCAATAGAAGGATGAGCAGGTGAATAGAAATCAACTCTTACTTTCCTTTCAGATGCAAAAAACCCCCTAAGACACATTATGAATCCAGCTAATGGGAGATCCAAACAAATGGAGTCTGGTGGTCTTTAGCATCACAGATCTTTACCTGGGGAGGTCCATGTGGTTTGAGAGCTAGTGTTGAGCTAGCAGGCTTCCTAATCTAGTAGGCCTGTTCTCTGTGACAGATAACACCAACTCTTAAAGAAAATTCCATTATTAATTATAAGTCCTTTTGAAGCCCTTACTCCAATATCAAAAATGCAGTTTCTTCCTATTTTTGTTTTGAAAGTACAGTTATATATGATATTGATCAATTCCAGTCTCTCAGTAACTGACATTTAATTTCTTTTGTATCTTTTGCAAAGGCACCAATAGAGTGTTCAGCTCTGAAGAGAAATGTAGCTCTTCAGATGGACACTGTTCTGCAGTTCTGAGCTATGTGAGGTATTTTAGACAGCTTGATTTTTAATAAGCACATTTTGCTCAGATGTGGATGAATGAAAGAGCTGTAACAAAAGACACTTTAGAATGCGTGGCAGAATCATATCTTCATGAATTTGATAAGTTCTTTAAAGGAACAGAAGATATTCCGTGACTTTTATAATTTAATTAAAATAAGGAGAGACCAAGGTCCATCTTCCCTCTTGAGTCTTCTGTCAGCTGCCAAGTTTCAGTGAAGTTAACCCTTCCCCAGTCTCTTGAGGGTATCTATATTCAGCCTTTCTGAGTTCCTGCAGGGGACAGCTGGGGACAACAACTCACAATTGGTTTTAACTGCAGAGCTTGCATCTCTCACAAGAGCTTTTCTATAAGTGTGCCTGAAGTGAAGGCATTTGGAAAGTGTTGGAAGAGGAGAGGCATAACTGCTCACAAAAGACCTCTGCCTTAGAGTACCCAAACATTCAGGATTCCTGTTCAGAAAGGAGCTGCCTGATCCCACCCAGATGTGCTGTGCAGCAGCACTGCTACTGCCAGACATAAATGTACACGATGAAAAATGTCTGACACAGGCCCTGTCATTAAACTCTGAAGGCCCAGATTTATTCACAGAAGGAAAACATGCATCAAAGAATGCAGCTTGCAAGGCCACCATCTCTGTCTGAGAATGATTGAGCTGAAGTTTGCCCAGGGCAGGAAACGTATCCTCCTGTATCAAAGATGTCATCTATTGAATGTCCTATCACAGGTGAATACTATTCAAAGCAGTGCATTGCACACATTATTGAATTAGGACAGAACTTATTAATCAATTTCCTACTTTTCAACATAAATGAAGACAATTATGAGACAAGTTTTCATATGGCATTATCATACCTGAGGCAGGCAGGGATCTCACTGTCATGGGTCACCACCCAAGGCAATAGAGACACCATTCTTCACCACTGTAATCCAACTGGTGTCCTGCAATGAATTCATGCTCACTTTCTCCACTGTATATATACTTTATGTACATAAATCAGAATGTTTCATCATCTCTGTGACAGGGAGCTCCATGTCATCACTTCTAAAACCTGGTAAGTTGAAGAGATGAAGTTTGATCCCATTTTTTCTCTGCTTATGTCAGTGAAGGGTATTTTGTCTGATAAATCAGCTTCAAACAGAGTGAGACCTCTAATGTTATTTTCTAGTGCAGTGTTTCATACATGCAGTCACTTAAACATGTTTTTCCATTTGATTCATTAGCTATTAAATATGCCTGAATAAATGCCCCAATTTTCTCTAAAGCTTGAATCACACACATTAAAAATCTGCAGTTTTCCATAAACAGTTAGCAGGGATAGGTGAATTTGCAAGAAGTCCTTACAATAATTCTTTGCACAGAACTGGTGACTGATAGCTGCTGGATAGAGGAGCATTTTTAATCAAAAGTTGTGATCAGTGCTTTCTATTTCACAGATTCTAAGAAAAACAAGGTTATATGATCAAATAGAGGAAGGAACTGTGTATCTAATTCAAGTATAAGAGCTTTTATATCCTTATTTACAGAAAGACACTGTAAAGTGGACAAAACCAAATCTGAAAGGGATCAAGCAAATCCTAGAAATAGAGGTTATTTTGCAGTATAAGTGCACAATTTAAAAGTTGAATGTAAACCTCCAAGTCTCTTAGTAGTTGCAGATGCAATCCTAAAGCAATAATAAAGTTGTTCCCAAGTCCAGAGCTACATGTAATTTCAATATATAAATCTCACTCTTGGGGAATTTGCATGTTTTAATTGTTGTTATGCTTGCTTTGGATGAACAGTGGGCAACTGATGCCAAGTTTTGTGTTCATATGACACCAATTAAAAGAGAAGGTTTTGGTGACCTAAGAATTACTCCCCTGAGTCTATACATACATTTATTTATGCTGATTGGGGGGGGGAAAGGTATTTTAATATAATAAACAGAATTTCTGATGTTCTTTCTCTTCATTACTAGAAGATAGGATGGTGAGAGAGACAATTACTTGTAATGTAATTACTTGAAACCACCACTTTTGCAGTGTCCTTAACATTAGAGTATCTGATAACACACAATTTAGTGGATATGAAGTTAAGTCAGCTGAGTGGTACTTGGGTAAAAACAGCCTCTTGAAAAGCCATAGTGCATTATGTAAGCAGTAGAGTCAAGGGACACCTAACCAAAAGCAAAGCTGTAACGAGTGATAAATTCACTTACAGGCTTTCATCATCTTAGGGGAGTTTAGTCACAAGAACAGAAGTTAAAATGCACAGGAGCAGAGATTTGCCTGCAGTAGGACATCAGACTCTTTCCAAGAGTCACCCAACACACCACACTCAGGCCCTTGACTAAAACAAGACACTTGTCATCCCACAGGATCTGTGTCTTCCACAGGCACTGTCCCATCAAAGCCACTGTTGGAGCAGACAAAAAAAGATCTGCTGAGCATAGCTGAAATGAAGAGGGAATCTAGAGATGTCTGTGTCTAGGAAAATTGTCTTTCAGAAAGTTTTTGGTGTGTGAATTCAAGTGCTTAGAGAATTTTCATGATTTTCATTATGGTTTAATTTTACTCTCCAGAAAAACAAAGAGAGATCACTGTGAACTTCTGGCTTGTTCTTCAGTCATTAGGATTTTGCTTGATCTTTATGCAAAGTGCTAGCTCTTAAGTTTGATGCCACTGATGCTGATGTAAGATTTTAAATTGCTTGGATTCAAACTATGGCTGCTCACATTTTCTGTGTAATTCTAGGCAAACTTTTTAACTCTCTAGGTCAAATAATAGTCATACTGCTGGCTCACTGACTTCTGAGGGATTTTCAAGCAGAATCAGATCTTCTGCTTGTTTTTAAAGTAGTTTCACTGGAGTAAGGACAGTCACATGAGGATATGGTTCTGTGTTATTAACCCTCTGCTGGGACAGTGATTGAAATGCCTTACTTTGAAGTGGCAGTAAGATATCACCCAGCAACTTAGAAATGCATCTAAAATGATTCTAAGTGCATTCATCTTTCCTTTTCCTTTTTTTTTTCTTTTCATACAAACCTGGGAATGTGCTCATGAGATACTATCCACTAAAGTGGCTTTGTACTATTTGACAGAAGAATTCCACTTTTTAAAAAAGCTTTCCTAAATGGAAGTGCTGGCATTTTTCTGATAGCTCTGGTGATGTGGAAATTGGAGCTGTTTTCTGCTCTCTTTCATCCCCTCAGTATTCTAGTTATGCAAGAGCTAATTTGTGTGGAAATGAGAGAACTGATAGTCTAGCCAGCTCATTAGGTGCAATTAAAAGAAAACCATCCCTCAGGGCCAATGAAAATCTCTACCAGAGAAATAATTGTTCATGTTAGAGGGCTGTCTTCCCTTCAGCACAATAATATTGTATTGGTGTGTACTATTCATGCACTTCTTATGGCTCTACATGAAATAACACTCACCTTCTTGAAAGGGTCATTTGAAGTTGGCCTATTTCTATTCTTTTAAGTAGAAATTACGTGCCACAGATTGGCAGTTTACAATTTTCTAATTTTTTCTAATTTACATTTAGAAAGTTGATTTTCCAATGTCACTTATGTAGTTTGATAATTCAAGTTTTTTATTAAACTTTTCTTTTCAATGAAAATTTCTGTTACAGAAAATAGAACATTAAAGAGTATAGTATAATAGCTGGGTGAAGTTAATGACTGTGCAGACTTACTGAAAGATAAAATTTTAAAGTATATATTGTATTACAAAATATCCAATGCAATGATGTTGAAATCATTCATCTGAAATGATTCTTCAAAACTAACTTATGGAAGCTATGCTGGGATCAATTATATTGAGACTTTCTTGTCTTCCAGCACAGGAGTATTTTGGAGCAGTGAATGTTTCTGGGTACGCAGCTCAATCTGCTGCATCCATCCTTGAAACTCTGATGTATGCCACAAGTGGCTGCTTATTTCTCCATTTTCTCAGATATTTAAAAACACAGCACTGATACATTTTCATCACTGCATTCAATATTGACTTGTTTGTTGTGATGTGCTCTCAAGTGTTGATATTCTATCAGTTCCTGTTGAACGGGCTGCAGCCTTTTCTTCAGGGAGACTCTCTAGAATTTAGCAGATCTCAGCATTAGTAAAACATTCCCAATGATCATCCTAAATGTTTCATTTGTCCTCTCTCACACTACTGCCTCAAAATTGTCTTCTTAGACCTTTTTCAGTGATGCCCAGAGATCTTTGGAAAAAGCCCCAACTTTTTGGGTTGTTTTAAATCATAAAAGATGGTACTCTTCTCTTATGATTGAAGATAATAATAAAGAGCATTATTCTAATTTCAGATTCTCCCCTCTTTCATGTTGTAATGCAGTATTTCACAGAAAAAATGATAGGTAACTTTGAAGAACTGAAAATAATTGCTGTGATACATTAAATACTTCAGTATAATTGCTATCTGAAAGCCACAAGCAAACCTACTACATTAGTTTCTTCTTTGCAATAAAAGACTGGCACTTTCCAGAACATCAAGATGACTTAATTTGCTGTATAATAAAGAAAAACATTTGTAAATGACAGATTTAATTTTTTCCTATTGATCAAGATTGCAATTACTAAAGCAATTAACTTTTTAGATCTCCATTAGGGTGCAAGTGAAATCTAAAAACGTTTTTAAATGACAGGGAGCTATTTTTTTGCAATAAAATGGGTTAGCAGTAGTTGTCAGGAAGTTCAGCAGTGAATCATGTTCTGATACACAGACAGAAATCATTCTGTCCTTCCAAAATATATGTGTGCCAAGCACAGGAAATAGTATCTTGAGACATTATGTTACCATTTTTTGTGTTGTTCTATTAAAACTGACCCAATTGGTCTTCAGGATCTGAGCTTTTTATTCAGGTAAATCAGTTAACAGTGTTTTACACAGCTGATGTACGGTCACATTTGACCTTAGTTTGCATTCATCAGTATCACTGTGGAAAAGCTAAGCTCTGTGATTAATATTTTATATTTTATAAGGCCCAATGTGTATTGTACACAGGTGCTACATAAGTTCAAAAAGTTTTAAAAAGTAGCTTTAAAGGAGCAGTGTAATGAAAAACAGAATGCTTTGCCCTGTATGTTGTCCAAGGTAAAGTAATTTGAATTTAATATTCTACTTTTGCTTGTGAGCATGAGGTTTAGTTCCACTGGCTCTGATTATCACAGATTTTCTCCTTCCAATCCTAAATGAGGGTTATCATGGAAACACTGAAACTAGGAAATGAAAAAAACAACCCCTTCTAACAGAAATTTGAATTACACCAAGAATGTCCATTAGCATCATTATCTGAAGTAGCTCTAAATCAGTGATTTTCAGAATGAGGAAGAAATGTCAGCAGAATGCCTCATTCTGCTACTTACATTGTAATTACAGATTAAGAGTAACAAGGTTACCCCCCTTTCCTCATGCCATGATGCCCAGCAGGACTGTGCATTAGAACAATAAATATTAAGTTAATGGAGGGGGGAGGAGAGAAGAGAACTAGGAAAAAATTACCCAAGGATAATAAAAACATGATATACTCATATGGATCTTATGTGACCTTATGAGTGACACAACCTTCTATTACCTCCCAGCACCCAGAGGAATTTTCTGGTCAGAATCCCTGAAAAATAAGGATGTCTGTCTGATTATCACATATAACTTATTAGGAAATATATGGTGGCAATTTTTCTGATACCTTGATCATTTTTTTATACCTTATCTGCATCTCAGATGAAATTCATGGTGAAACTAACAAAATTTAGCACTTGAGAAGTTTGAATTTAAAAGTTTGAGATAGAAAATGAGAACTACAATATCCTAATACAGGTAGAAAATGCATCTAGAAAGGCAAAATAGTTGTTGAGACTGGAATGTGGTATTTTATGCTGTGTCAGTGAACTGATTTGGTTTTTGAAGTGTTTCTTTAAATTCTTTTTATTAGTAACCAAATTCAGTTTATGTCACAGACACAAACCCAATACTTTGGCCCAAGAATAAATCAGTCAGGAGTCAAAAAGATCACTGAGACAAATGAGATGGAAAATTGAAATCCATTTAAATTTTTTTTTTTCCCTCTAAAAAATTATTACAGTACTAAAGTGTAACTGGAAGCTCTATAGTTTTGAGAATTCAGGCTATACCACATTAAGAGCCTTTGTAGTCTTAAATAAATGAGAATGAGAAAGAGGAGAAAAAGATGGGTAAACAGCAGCAGTAAAATTGAAAGCAATTCAGCTACAATAATTCAATAAATTAGTAGAAAAATGAGAAATACAGTTCTTACAATCACTAATGATCCATTCATTAAACTGAACTGTATTTCAATTTTCATTTTTAGGTGAAACTTGGACCTGAGTTACTTGTTGCTGTCAAACCTGCGCCTGTGCTCATTTCCGGCATTATTTTGGTTGAGCTGCCCCAGCTTTATCTGTAAGTAGTTTCTGAAATAAATGCCATTCTTCACAAACAGAGATACTGAAAGAAATGAAAATACACATGCCTTGAGCTGCTGGTGCTGGTAGACAAAGGAATGGGAGGGGAGAAGTATATAATGTATAGGGTTTCTTAATTGAAATGACTCCCTGGTTGCTTAAATCTTGCTGGAAACAGTCCCATGTATGAAAGAGATCAGTTATAATCTAAATGCTAAAGAATGATTTCTGTAGACAAAAAAAAATATTTTTTTTTTAGTAACTAGGATGCTAAAATTCTTTATTATCTACTGGTTAGCTACTTTGCCTTCTAAGTAACTGTTTCTGTACTGCTAAGATTTGCATATTTTAGTGAGGAAACAAGCAGGACAATGATAGCAGGAAGAACATTTTGTATTTCTATGATATTCTGTATCATTTCTTTCTGTGGTATCTTGTGTTTGGGCTTAAACTGCAACAAGGCATTATCAGAGCTACCGTTATTAAAATGCATGCAAGTCTTCAGCTCTCAAGAGATGAATGAACCAGTTTCAGGAAAATGCTGAAACAAAGCAGGGAAAACTCACATGGAAAGTAGTGCTGGAGGCTCAGCATATGCCTGTGGGTGTTTAGATTTGTTACAGTGTGTGTTACCTCTGCCTGGAGAAATTTATTGCTCTCAGGTAATGAGAGCTCCTTGGGAGCACAGGTTTAGTAATTGAGCCATAAAAGATTAAAGCATGAACAAACCCAAACCCTGTTACATTTTGTTTTCTTTGTACCTTCCAAGTGACTGCCTCAGTAGCAACTGCCTTTTCCTTTCCTAATCCGAATTTCTCAAAGATAAATCATACTAATCATCACATACCCATTCCCTGCATCCACTTCAACCAGCAGAGATGCTTTGATCACATCCAGGCTCGATTAAGGGTTTTGCATAACAATGAATAATACTAAAATTTGGTGAAGCAGAGAGCTGAGGCTTTTAGGTCTGTTGCCAAAAAAAAGCCTGACATTTGCCTATCTGGGGAATCATCTTGTACTGGATATAAGCAGTCACAGGGCAAATAGTGGTCTATAAATGAATTATTTTTCCAGGCAGTTTCAACATAATAAAGGTAAAAGACTGAGTGTCTTGAGGGAGGAGCTCTTGGTGCATGATCAGAGTTTTTAACTACATGTTTCTCATCAAGATACTAAAATGGTTGTCCTACACATGCCCATTAAATGCTTATAGATACTTTGGAAGAATTCATTTTGGATTGAATTTTGCAAAAATGTGGATACTTGAGAAGAAACTCTTTTGAAAGAGAAAAAGGTTGTTTGTTATTGTATTCTCATCTAATAGTATCAGTCATGTCTTGTTGAAATAGACTCTGAGAGGAAGAAGTATTATGTAAATTCTAGTTTTTTCCTCACATGTATCTAAACAAAGTCTATAATTTTTATTCTGACTAGCTATTTCTTCTCTTTAAGAAGTAGGGGCTCACTTTACTTTTGAATCTGTTCACGGGAGGTGAATCTGCTTTGGCTACCTATCCAATAAGAAAAAAATTCGGAAGCTGTTTTCTTCTGTTCGTTATTGATAGCAAATTAAGAAACAAGTAACTACATTCCTTAATTTCTTATTATTACCATAAATATAATTTTTGTACTAGGGTTTTCTCATGTAAGACATAATTGTACTGTGTTTGTTTCGTGCCCTTAATTTGGTTATATTCTTTGTCTCATTATCAAAAGAGTTCAATTGTAAGTGAAGAAGAGTCCCAGAAACTGCAAGTTCTGTTGAGGAGAACTTGCTGTGCTTTAATACAAGTAGTAACAAGCAGTGCTGGACCTGTTTGTATATAGCACAAGCTGGGGCAACAAAGTGGTAGCAAGAACTACAAATTATTGATCTTTTTCCTGTTCTTTTTTCTTTTCTTTCTATTAAAGCATTGATCTCCACACAGGGAGAAGTTTTGTTTCTGTTGTATTGAAGGCAAATTACTTAAGAAACTGAAACTCTCTAGTTTGAGTCAGTGTTTTCCTTTTTTTTTTGTTTTTAATTAGTCATTGCCAACAAAGATAGGGATCTTGTGGTTATGGCAATGGAAACCACTAAAATATCTATTGTTCCTTTGTCTCTGTGCCAGAATCAACAATTGCTGGTACTATTAAGAAGCCTATAAAAATATTTGCTCTGGGAAGAGGTTAGCAGTGAGAAAATATTTAGGTGAACTTTAAGCAGTGAAGAAGCTACTGAAAGCCCTAAAATTAGCCTTAGTAGAACTGGAGACATTTTATGACTTAGTCTGTTTCTGCAGCTTGTTTCCACTAAACTTTGCCTAATAACTTGCTTTACTTCTCTTCCCTGACCTCCAATTTTAGTTCTGTTACAGAACACAGATGCATGCTCTAATAAATAGACAAAATTGATGCATGGATATATTTCATTTCTTATGTAACCTGGTTCTCATGAAATGCTTCTTATCACCAAGTCACTCTTTTTACTCCCACCTCTATTTGTTCCATGTCCCTGTGCTCACTTATAGTCATTTATAAACTGGACAGAATTTAATGCACAATGAAGTGGTTTGTGTTTATTAAAAGTATTTCAACCAATACACAATCAATTGAAATATTCAAGGTTAGGAGCAATTGAGCAAAGAGCATTTATGCTACTCACTGGGCTAGGAGCAGGAAGTGCCCTTGAGAATTTACAATATGATTTCATGGAAGATTAGGAAAAGTCTCTCTCTTAGGGTAGACACAGTATCTGAATTCACCATATTCTCTACAAATTTAGTGCAGATATAACAGTCTTTATGTTATTACTATCATTTTCCTTAATAGAGTATTTTAGTTATCCAATTAATATAGTAAAAAATTAGGAAGTTTAAATTATCTTCATTGTGTCAAAAAAACCCCAAAATGTAGAAAATGTGTCTTAACCTACATAAAATAGTTATGATCTCAGTTAATAAGTCTGTGATGTCATCCTGAGTACCACAATAATGATTTTCTCACTGCATTATCTATCATCTTGAAACACAATAAAATAATTCATTTTCTTGGCTTTTGTTTTGAAGTAAACAGTTTTCCATCACAATAAAAGAGGAATTTTCCATTTATCATTAATTATGGTCATTAGAGGGGGCCTTAAAATATCATTCTTATCTCTAATTTTGGAAAGTGAGATGGCTACTGCTGTTTTCATGCAGCATAAATACAAGTTTACTTCAGTCTAGACAGAATTCAGGGTTACACCAGATAAACAATTTTGCACAAATTTGAGCTATCCATTTGTCCTGATTTCAATTATTCGCTTCAAATAGTTATTTAGTAACTGATAATCACTTTAGAAAATAAAATTTTCACACAGTGTTTTCCCAACAAATAAACTCGAAGCCATATCAATTTGAAGCCATATCAATTTATATAAGTTTGTACTCATTATATTCATTATATTGCACTTCTCTGCTACTGTCAGAAAGTTACTTAAGCATTTCAAGTTATACCAGCATTATGGTATTTAAAAAGTTATTCAAAATATGTACCCTAATAGATTGTCATTCAATCTTTGATTAAAACTCTACAGAAGATTTTTTTTTTTCATGAGCTTACCAATGCACAACAAACTTTTAATGCAAATTTTCCTAAGCTCTGTCACCATCAGCTGCTCCTAATTCCACATTATCTCAAAAGGTTTTGTATGGAACTAAGAAACACCTCAAAATCAGCAGTTACAGGGCCTCCCCTGGGAGGTGCTTCAGAAAAAGTCAATAAAGAAAGAGAACTGGTCAGCTGGTGGGATGAGCCTTGAGGAAGTGGCCTCCTTCAATCTGAGCATCACCTGATAAAGTCAAGGAAAATGGAAGGGTAAAAAAAAATTTGATCAATTAATGAAGCAATTGTGTATCTCAAGAATTCATGCTATCAAAAAAATAATTTCTGGGGAGATGACTTGGTGAATAATTCTGTAACGGCTGTAATTTCATCCTTCATATAGATAGTCTAATTGCACAGGAAAGCAATAACAATTAAAGGGCTATCGATAATTCCTACGAAATCAATTGGACAAAAATGAGGGGTACTGTGAAAACAGAGTGGTTCTCCCCCTCCATCATGTTCACAGACAGAGGAGTCCTATTCCTTAAAACTGCAAATCTAGCATCTTTGAGTATTGTTTTCATTGCTGATTCAAAGCATGATATGAAAATAGACAGTTCTATCTCTTCCCTCTTGTAGATTGTATTTATCACAAAATTAGATGATCTTGTTTTTACAGCACATGCCAAGGAATTTTATAACAACATTAACTCATCTTTCTCCCAGTGAAATATATGAATGGCACAAGCATTCTCTTCAAAGGGATGACATTCTCAGAGTAAAAGCAGTAAGATCCAAACAATGCTGAGAAAGAGTATAACAGAGACCAATTGTATTTATTATTCTTTGTGTGAAATTAAAACCAGCAAACACAGCAAAAGCAGCCAGCTTAGTGACAGTGTCACATAATTAGGAAATGCTTGGTGAATGAATAAAATACATTTATTTCCATTATACTCTGATCAAACTGTTCTGATGGTGAGCCCTGCACATCTAGAAGAGGATAAGTAAATTAAAAATGTGTTTTTTCTTCAATCTTTTCCATAAGGCATTATTAGTGTTTTACTAGTAAATAGCCCTTACATTTCAGTACCAGTCTGGGTCCCATTGCAGCATTCTTTTACCTTTATTTCCACAGCAGTGTTTCCACAAAGATATCAGCATTAAGGTACATTTCATTAGCATGAAACTACATAGACTTTTCAGATTTGGAATAA
>VZSJ01000845.1:1011456-1093597 GCA_013398405.1 Pheucticus melanocephalus
TGTGTGGGCTGATTTGAGTTTTGGTTTTGTGATATGTCTTCTATCTAATGGAAACAAAATGAATTTTATGCTCCAGCTCAAAATGCTGGAGGCTGATAATCTTTCCTGGTTGTAATACCATTTAGGGATTCCTTGGATACCTCTCAAGATGCCCACCAGTTTTTAAGAAGCAGAATGTTAAGACCATGGACTCAAACTTGCAATTGGATTTGAAGAAAGGAATGTGTTGGCAACTCCCTTGCTACTGCAGATATCATTAATACTCTTCCCTGCATTTATATGTAGATGTTTAAAAAAACACAGGAAAAACACCCTCAAATTAAACAGGGGGATTATACTGGGTGTAAACCCATGTTAGCATAATTTTAATTAAACTGTTGGCCAGACTGAAAACAATTACATTATGTCACTGGTTTTCATCAGGGAAACAGAGTGAGCCCACACTGAGTAAGATTTTATAAAGAAAATAAATTAATAAAGCTCTTAGAACTCTGTGTACTTTGCATGTACAAAACCAACCTGGATTTTTTTTCTTTGTTTTGTTTATTCATATGTTCATACATTATTTAATACTGGGACTAACAAGAATTGATGAATCTTGTCATGCTTTTCAGAGCCTGAGTTATGGGAAGTGCCACGACTGAGAGTTATACTTGTTTTATGTGGCCTACAGGCTTTATGCAGAGTGCCATAATATATTTTACTCACATTTCTATAATATGACTGTAAACAAATACTAGTTATGAATGTGGTCCCTGTGAGGAGAATTTGTATGGAGTCTGTGTGTGAAGGATTATTGATTCCTGCTAGAGCTGAAAGTGAGTAGCAGGTATGGTAAATAAATCAGGAATCCATTATACAGGTGCATTACTGCCAGAAACACTTGCTTGAATTTTTTTGTTGTTTTTTTGAACATATGATTATTACCAGCAAGATATTTTTCTTATTGCTTATACAGTGTTTTCCACCCCTGGGAGCAGCTGCAGAGCCCCCAGGGCAGGACTTCATCTTCTGGCCAGGAACAAGGCAGAGAACAGAGGTCCATGACTGAGCAAATTTTCTAGGCCTAGGGAAGTGGTGGTACCAGAAGGAAAAATACTAATTAATTTTTTCCATCCTTCCAGAGTCTTCCTTCTGTGCTGCTCATTAAAGCAGCAAAAACCAAGGCACAAAAAGGAGGCATCTCTCACCCTGTCTAAAAAAGCTGTCCACACTGCTCTGTCCTTCAAAGGGCTCCTCAGGTCCTGAGTATCGACCTCCTTTCTATTTTTTTGCTCTGTTTTCTTGAGCATTTTCTCTCAGTCTCAGTCCCATCTTTGTTCTTGTGCTGTAAGGATACAAAATAATAAAAAGGTTTCAGTTGGGAGCTTAAGACTTGCTTTCTCAATATTTTAGGAATTACTACTTTTCTAAGTGTAATTCAAAACTCTTGTTCCCAGGTGGTCTTGTAAAGCCTGTGAAGATTATTTTCTTTCCTTGATGCAATGCTACTTTTTTCTAAGCTGTCTCAAACCATGAGGTAGAGCCCTTGACTCAGCTCTAGTGAATTTTACTTAGCACCCAGAGCAACTGTCAGCAGTGGTCAAGAAAGCTGCTTTGGAATTTCCTACTGGGATCTTCATCCTGTCTCCTGCTTCATACACTTACCAGCTTAGACCTGCCCCCTCCCACACTAACCTTCATCTTTTATCAACGTTTCAGTGAAGATTTGCCTCAGCTCTTTGCTTCTCCACACACTGCTCTTCCTTCAAGGGCTCTCTGTTTCATGCTACTCCTTCACCCAAAGGATTTGCTGGATTTCTCACCTGTTTCTTCAGCCCTTTTTGCCCAGTGAATCAGCTGGCACACTCTTCATGTCTACTTGTACCAGCTGTCACCCAAATGCTTTTGTGAATAAAACTCACTGTTTCCTCCCCAAACACAGTAGTACCACCTCAGCTCCTCCTGCTCAAACCTTTCTGCTCACTGCAAACTCTTCTGGACTCTGCTGAGGAAACCCAACCCCTTCAGCTCTTCTCACTGACAGAGCTCATTGCCTTACCCAAACTCTGCTTCTGGAGGTAAACCACAGCTTCCCACCAAAATCTTCACAACAATCTGAAAATATTTCTGTTTCTGAATGTGGAAATCAAGCCTTTGTTCAAGATCAAGGAACCTGTGAGTGTTATCTTTTTTTGTAGACTGGACAAGAAGATGTAGGGTAAAAACAGAGAAGGGAGTGAGCAAGGCACTTGTCTTCTTCACATCACCTCCAATATTTTGGGGATTACCCTGCATAGGCAGGAGAAATAATCAAGCCTAGGCACTGTTAAAAATGGAGGAAGCAAGAAGTGCTAAAGGGATTTTAAACATGTAGTTCAAGCACTGGATAAAATTAATTCTACTGAGTGGTCTTTAACTACCTCTGGAGTAATCCTCCACCAATCTGCTTCTAATCAGAGCTGGCCTGCATCAGAATGTGCTTGAACACTACGAACAGCCAGAGCCCGTTGTGAGAGTTCCACCTATGTAGTGGAGCCAAACTGGCTGCAAAGATGAACGTAATGAGGTGTTTCTAGAGCCCCAAGAAATGTATGCAACCCAATCATCAGAGCACTTTAACATTAGCACCAGTGTTTATCAGCAGCGCAGGGCTGCAGCCCGCTGTGCTGAGTGCTGTCACCTGGGATGTGTTTGGAGGAGCAGCTTGTGCTGATTGGGGTGTCCATGTCTTGTCAGGTGAGCCCATTATGGCTCAGGCACTCAGGTGAAAGCAATAACACCACAAGTCACACACTGAGCCACATCCAGAGCAGGGTGACTGCAACTGTAGTCTTTGTTCTCTTATTCTGTGTGAAACCTCTTTTCCACGCATTTCAAAACAGTTTTATGCTGATATTTGAAACCTTGATTCTTTGGAAAGTGACCCTTAATCCCGTGAGAAAGAGGTGTCTGGTTTTGGTGGTTTTTTTTTTTTTCTTCTTTTTCCACATTTCCTGCGATTTGAGGATTATCACACCCTCCAGGTAAGGCAGTGCGGGGATGGGGGCTATGGAGCCCTGACTCCCTCAGGGACGGGCTCTGTCCCATCTTGCTTCCCTGAAGAAGGCAGTGCCGGGCTAATTGCGGTAATTAACTGCAGGTGAGCTGCGCGCGGGCTAATTGCGGTAATTAACTGCACGTGAGCTGCGCGGGCGGTTTGTGAGGCAGAAGGGGCCGGGGCGCTTCCCGTCAGTCCCACAGCCGGCTCCAAACGGGGTTCTGCGGGAGCTGCTGCGCTTATCTCCCGATGGAAAGGTTCGGTTTGTGTTCTTTGCGTGCGTTTGGGTATTTTGTCAGTTTTTTGGGGTTTTTTTTTTGTTTTTTTTCCCCTTAGTTTAAGTTAAGAACGAGGGCGGCTCGAAGCCCAGCAATCTCCAGGTGAGCGCAGTCCTGTGGGAAGAAGCAGGGCCGAAGAGTGATTCACCAATATCGCCATCAGCTTTTTACTAAGCACCAGAAAAAAATCATAATTTACTCACATATCTTTATTTGCTGTCTTTCTTCAGTGTTATCATCCATCACGTGCTGGTGGAGGAGCTGCTGGAACAGGCACAGCCGATGGGGAAAGCCCATGGAAAGCGCAGGAACGGGATGTGCTGTGCCCGCTTTCAGGTCAGGCGTGCGTGGAAATAAGGCTTTGTGAAATAGTGCAAATGTTGGCTGCAACTTGCACTGCCCTTTTTTCACCCTGACAGACTTTGCTAACTGTGCTCAGTGGCTCAGCTGATGAGGGTAGTAACTAATCAAATTCTTGAATAATTTGGATTTGTCGCGTCTGCTGCATCCTGATAGGAGAGGAAGCAGAACTGTGTGTGGTTGGGAATGAGTTATTAATGAAGTGATTACAGAAACAATGGTTTTGTTCTGCTTTGTACCTCATGAAAGCTGTTAGCTTCTCTGAGGCAGGAGGAGGAGAGATGTTTTCATTAGTAGCTGCCAGCATCCCAAAGTGCTCCTCGGGTATTGCAAAGCAGAACAGTGTGAACTGCAGCAGAGATAAGGGATGGTAGAAGCCACACAAGTCTGCTCTGTGCTTCTCTAGATACCATCACAGTGTGTTATGAGTAAATTAGGGTAGCAGCATCTGTTTGCTATGTATGTTAACTGCTAAGTAAACTCCTTGAAGGTAAGAAAAAAATTGCTTCTGTTTTGAGTATGAGAACACCTTTTTGTCTAGGTGTTAATATAATAAAAAAAAGAAAAATGAACAATAACTCACATGAATATTTGAACAGTTTAATCACTTTAAGTAGGCTTTGGGGAGCATTTCTAGTAAATAGAGTAACTTTTGTGTTCATAAGCACAGTCTGACCTCAGCCTGGGTTAATGGGAAATGATAGAATGAATGAAAATTTCAGTTATACCATCAAATGTAATATAAGGGGTGGTTTTATTCTCTACCTAATCCTGAGAGACTAGATGTGAATACTGAGTGTGTTTAGCAGAACTGTGCATTGTATGCCATTTAATCATTAGAATAGAGTAAAGCATTTATTATTTTCCAAGAGTGGAAGTAAAACCATTCATAGAATATTGATGAGACAATGTGTTTAAGGCTCAGGATTTTCTTTCCTGTGCAGTTTCCAAGGCAGTCCATGAAAATCCCATTCCATCCAGTCTGGCCTGTGAAAGTTACTGCTGCTTAGACTTTCTCTTGTTCCTTGTGGTTACTGATGATCAAATGATTAGATAATGACAGATTATCTTAGTAGAGTTCTCACTAATTGTGCTGGACAAAGTTGTTGAAGGATAAGTGTTTGCATAGTGGTTGCTCCTTTGTCTTTACCTATTTTTCCCCTATTTTACCTAATTTTTCACTATAAAAATACACGAAAATTGATAAAAATTGACTTAATCACTTCTGACCAACCCCAAGCTCCAAGTATATGGACTGATCCTTTCTTTTGTTCTCCCTTGATGGAATCTTACTCAGTTAGGATGCTAGTGCTTGGCAGAATTAGGCACCAAAGTTGGCCAGACTGACTAAAACAAGGATTTATAGAGTAGAAAGAAAAAAAATATGGCTTTTCAGCCGCTTTTATCTGGCTACATTTTTTGTCTTGCTTAGGTTTGGTGTTCTTTTTGTGACAATAACCTTTTCAAGGCTTTTCAGAGAAAGGGCACATGAGCATTGGAGTTATTTGTTCACCAGCAGTTACATTATTCAAGAAAAATAGGTATGTTACAGTTGGAGAGCAGAATTTTGTGATAATGCCATGATAATTAATATGACTATTTCAATTTTAGCCTTTCTTCTACTTCTGTGCTGTGCTGCCTTGCCATTAACAGGCAGGATTGTGCCCAGTAAGTTGATTTCAACAAGAGTTTAAGCTTTAGTCTGTGATTAACCCATTGGATAGGAGTGAAATCTATCCAGGTTGTAACTTAATGAATAA
Organism: Pheucticus melanocephalus; assembly: GCA_013398405.1. Taxonomy (NCBI): domain Eukaryota; kingdom Metazoa; phylum Chordata; class Aves; order Passeriformes; family Cardinalidae; genus Pheucticus; species Pheucticus melanocephalus. The sequence goes on from VZSJ01000845.1 coordinate 1,016,874, forward strand.
ACTCCATTTTTAAATTTGGTAAAATTGTTCTGTAATGACAGTACCTATTTTGTTCTGGTAATGGCTTAGTAGAATGGTTTAAGAGGATTCATTGTCAAGCAGCCTCTCATAGAAATGTGGGCTGTTTTTCTTGCAGTCAGTTTGGTGCTCCCCTGCCTGAGTAATGAGAGTTTAACTCCCATGCCATGAATAACATTGTGAGGCAGTGTGAACTTGGGGAAAAATGGCACAACGTTTATATCTCTTAGTTAATATGTTGGGTTTTTTTAATAAATACACGGTGGTTGTGTCACATTTAGAGAGCTTTTGTACCAGCTGATAGAGATTCCTTGATTGAGCAGCTGATTTCTATAAACAGCCCATGTGTGGGCAGGGTGGCAGGAGGGTTGATGGGAGGAGTAGGACTTAGGTTTTTATTGCTGATCATAATCATGTAGTGACTCTGGAGTGTGGGGGCGTGCAGAAAAGGTAGTGAAGAATTCCATGATATTTCTGAAAGCAATAAGGGAGAAAAAAACCTCCAAAAACCACTCGGGTAGTTACTATGCAAGAGGGAACAAGAAGGCGACAAAGGCAAGTTTGCTGGTCGTTTTCAGCTGCAATTGCGTTCTTGCAAATTTGAGAATTAGCTAAAGGTAAATGGAGAATTTACATGTGCTGTAAAATAAGGAAACTGAAAGTGATGCTGCTGGAGCCTCACTACACGATCCTCTCCCTTTTGTCTGAAGAAGATTGTTGATTATCTTTGCTGAGATCAGTGAGTTGAGTGAGGATAGCAGGGTGCATGTGATTGCTGGAAACAACAGGAAAAAGCAGAGTATGGGAGGCTGGGAGGTGTAGGAGGATGTCCACCTTTGGGAGAAAGGGAGCTTTCAGACTGATGAGCATTTGAGCTGTGAAATGCAGCATGGCCTCAAGGAAACATTGTTAGGAGAAGGAAGAGGCAGGTTGCTCCAAGAGGGAAGAGAAATCAGGCACAGTAAGGCAGGCAAGGGAAGTGACAGTCCCACATTCCTGCCACTTGCAAGCAGCTTCAGAGGACATTGAAAAAGCAAGGAGTCAATGGAACATCCTGACTGAGTTGCTGGCAGTGAGGATTTCACAAATGAGATCACTGGATCTTTTATAACATGAAAAACAACAAGAGTTTAGATAAAACTTCATCTTGAGTGCTGATGGCTCAAATCTGATTGCAGTTACTGTCTTGTTCTCCCTCAGCTTCTCAGATTAATGGCTACATGTGTGCCAGCTGTTTTCTTTTTCCACCCTAAATGTATCTGGAGGAGGTACAAAATGTAGTCCCCTGTCAGAGACTGTACACAGAATGGGCTAGATGAGGAGTTTTGGCATTTCACTTTTTAGGGTGGACTTGGAGTGTAGCTGCCAGCTCAGAGTTGCCTTATTGCTAAACTGATAAAACACATTATTGAGCCAGGTTTCCAGCCTGGCATGGGATGGTTTGGGGTGGAAGATAAAGATCACCTTGTGGCCACTCCCCTGCAAGAGGATCTTTCACCCTGTGTGTGTGGCTATGACCACACCACCCACCAGGCCACTGTCATTACTTTGCTGAAATTCAAGTGGAGCAACCCTGAAACATGCCTGCTGTAAAATGAACCTGTCCAGTTCAGCTGCAACTCTGAGCCAGTAGGGTTTTGAATTTATTTATTTTAATAATTTTATCTTAGATGTTGTGATTCTAGGGACAATATTGAGCCACAATCCCAATACAAATACAACATTACAAATGCCTGCATTTGGAGGTGCTGCTGTCTGCCTATGGAATGGTTGATCTGTGTCATAGCATTCTGTAGCACTCTACTTGTAAGTTTTGAAGTCCTTTTCCTAACAACTTGAATTAATCAAAATGTTGCCAAATAATGCTCCCTTATCTAATTACTTGTTCATGTTAGTTTAAATATTCCCTGTGTAATCAAACTACTTAATAGAGATGTAATTGAGTATAACTTTAAACATTAACCACAATGTGTGATTTATGCTGTCTACCTTTTGCTGGGAGTGAGTAAAACTGCTCTTATTCTAAGGAATTCCACCTTTTTGCAGCTTCTTTAAGCAACTTAAATCAGTTTTTGACTCACTTCTATGATTATAGAAGTTTGCCAAAGATCAGAAAATAGGTGGCAAACATTGCTTCTCTTGTTTTTCTCAAGAATTAGTTTTCTCTACTGCTACCAATTTGTAATCCAATTTTTCCCACTAAAATATGTGACCCAAGTCTGGGAAGCCATTAGGAAGCAAAATTAAAGACCAATAATGCCCTCTAATTCAAAAAGAACTCTGAGGAGAGGTAGATGAATATAGGGCAGGATTTGCCAAAGGAAACAGAGTTTTCATCCTGTGCAGGCTCACAACTTTTTTCAGTGAGATAGTCTGGAAAAATTGATATTTGTTTATATTTTCATTTCAAAACTAGGCCTGAATATCCTTGTATGTCTAGAGCAAGAGTCTGCCTTAGCTGTGAAGCAGCAGCATGGTCTCTGTGGGTTTCATATCCTATTTTCAACCTGTCTGTGTGTGCTGCACTGCTTTACTGCACCTGAGTCACCTTACACTGGGTTTAAACTCCCAAATTAGCTACAAGGAAGCTGGAATGCCTGGAAGATGGTGGGGGGAAAAAGAAAACATGGATTACATCTTAACCAAAAGAACATGCTGAGTGAAAGGGTGATGTACACCTCTGCTTCCCATGCAAGCTATTTTTGTTTGCTTGTTTTCTGAAAGTAGGTTAAATGGGCAACTAAATGGATGTAAGAATAAATATCAAATTTCATACTGCTTTTACAAATTTTTCCATTCTTTTAGAAACAATGTATCAGTCTTAGTTTTTTCCTCTTGTTGAGAGAAAAAATGAGGGGATAGACTTGAGGCTGAACATAGGTTTGTCTTTTGTGGTTTTCATAATGAACAGAGGAAAAACTCTTCTGTGACTTGCAGTTTATGGTGCAAGATGGAGAGGAAGTTTGGTGCCCTGCATGTTTTGACTTTTAAAATGGACAGACGTGTTCAGGGACTAAGTATTCTCTTAACTTTCATGTTTTATGTCATTCAGTTGTTTTATGTGATGTGCATGAACCTTTGTTCAAAAATTTTGTAAGCATTTAAGTATTTATACAAATTTTTGATGCTACTTTTTCTACTGTGCGCTATTTATATTTTTAAAAACATAGAAACATTAAATTTATTGTATTACTGTAACTTGTTTCATCTTTTACAGGGCTGAATACAATTTGGAAATTGTTGAGTTTTAGCATTACAGGAAATGGCTCAAGCTATGACTTTTACCATAAATTATGTTTGTAATCATTAGCACTTCAGTTTCTCTATTAATAAGCACCAGTGTGGAATTACTATGTATTTTTTTTTGAAACCAGAAAGTATGGATTCATCTGGTGCTGATTATCATGTTACCACATGTTAATTATGCCTGGCAAAAACTTTGTTCTTTTCCATTATATGTTTGTGGAGAAGCCAGTTAGTTCTGCTTCATTTCAGCAAACTGGGCTGATGCCCAGACAACTATTAGCAGCTTCATTGTCATTATTTATACTGAATTGCAAAATTTGTGATTATCAGGGTGAACTGTGCAACCTGAAAGGGAAATTCTTGGCCAAACATGTTTATGTTTCTTTTCCCTTCTAGTTATGCCGTGGTCAGGACAGCTGTGTGTTCACAGGCCCTGTTGTTTTTATTGTGTATTTCCATCAATTAAAAAAACATAGTCTCATTTTTGCAACTAGTCTTGGCTATAAGGCAACGTGGCCATGTGAGGGAAATCTGTTCTGATAAGTACCTAAGGAAAACACCAGTAATTCATCAAACTGTGATTCAGCTGTGTTTCCCTGAGGTAAATCTGCGCAGCCAGGAGTAAAACCCATCTTAGTGAGGTGCTGTGCTACAGTTACTTTGTGATTGCTGCTTTTTTAAGGAACAGTTGTATTTCAGCACCACCTATCGGTATTTAAAGGAAATCTATTTAGGTCCAAGACAGGAGTCACAAATGGATTCTGCATTAATTTAAAGTGAGGTTGTTTGTGACAATTGCATAGCTGCTCTTACATTTTTCGTCTTTAACCTTGGCTCAAAAATGTAACATGCTATATAATATATAGGAGATATGGTCTAACATTAAATTTGTTTTATTGAACGAATATTTAGTATGAAACTGCATGATCAGAGAGCATGAGAGGAAGCTTCATGAGATGCAGTTTTCACAAATAGCACAAGTTTTACAGGCTTTGCTCTTACTGTAACGAAGGACTGGGAGAAACATTGAAGTTTTTTAATAATGTCAAATTTTCTCTCAAAATAGGTGGGTTTTCTGTACTTTAGGAAGTGTTTTTACTGATTAAAACCACAGAATCTGCCTTCACCCTTAAACTTACTCAAATATGGCTAAGATTTATAAACGCCTGGTACATTTTTTGATCCAGTGTCTCTTCACATGGAATGATTCATATTTTTGAATTGGGAAAGAGTGGCAAAATTACTGGTCTTTTGAAAAAGAGAAGATATGAGATATAACCTGAGTTCTTACTCACATTGCCTAGTTTTTCCAGAGAAAATATCTCAGAAGTCACAAATTCATGACATCTCTGAAGGCAGTGTCCCATTATGCCAGTGCCCACTGAATTTCATTTTAATATTTTATGCAGAACCTTAAATTTACATGTAGTTTAAACAAAGGGCTTTTGTTAGGTTTTACAAGTTTTTTTGTGTGATGGGTTTTTTTAAAATTCTCTGTCTCTAATGGTTGCAAAGAAGAGGACAGAAATGTTTGTTCTTCCTAGTCAAGGACTATAGGCAGTAGAAAGGGAATTTGTCAGGACCATAGAAGGAATTGTCCCTTTTATGACAGTGAACAAGACTGGTGGCAGATGATATGAAGAAACATCACTGGCAGATCTTTGTGTTTTGTAGCAAGTGATATTTAGCTATAATAGCTGTTCCTGCAGCTTTCTGTAACAGAGATATCTGCAGAAACAAATGGTATCTTTACAATTGTACAGATACTGTTCTTGTATTGTGCTTTATATTTGCCTTTGGACAAAAAAATCTGCTGTAAATATTGCTACACGATCTTTTGAATTGGGAAGGTGTTGAAGAGACAATGGAGAAAGGAAGAAACAAAACCATGAAAAATCTAAAAGAGGGATGGGCAGCCCATGCTTGTTGTGGTTTTACTTTTGATAGATGGATACAGTTATGATGAGAAGTGATCTCTGCAAGAAGAGTTTAAAAAGATGTTATTCTCCAGAAAGAGTCTATGACACTCCTGCAACCCAAGCCAGAAGTACTCCTTTTGCTCAAACTCTCTAGTGCCCAGCTACGAGCAGATGTTGCTGTGGGTGGAGCGGGGAGGGTCCCAGTGAGGAGCCTGGGCAGGATCAGACCTAGGTTATAAACCCTGGGCTGCAGTCCAAGACTGAGGAAGAGCAATGTTGGAGCCTTGGGCAGGAAATCTTCTGTTCTGCTCCTGCTTTAATGCCTTGGCACGAGCAAGGCTTGAAAGATGATATTTCTGTTGTAGAGCTCCTCGTGGCTTTGTGCTTCAGGAGCCATAAACTGCCATAGATTCACTCTCTCTTGGTGAGCTTTAGCCCTATTTCTGCAGGGTTTGTCAGTGTCTGCCCTTTCCTCAGATCATGGCAAGCAATGGTGCTTGTCTAATCACTCTTTGAGGGTCACTGGGGCTCGTTATCTATAATGAAATGCCTAACAATTAAAACATACACAATTTTAAGGTCAGAGAGAAGTAAGTTGGTTTTTGGCCAACAAAGCTGCTACAACACTGATTAGAAGAGTTTGCCCTCATTAATGGTGACAAGCAAGAAGCACAAACTTTGCTTCATAAATGTAATGTCTACTGAACTTTCCAGTATTTTTATTTACATGATGTGAAAGATCCAGCAAAAGACATTACCACATAGTGTGGTTGTGTGTGAAGAATGTTGTTCTTGACATCCAGCCAGCAATGTGAGCACGTTGTTCCAAACATGCTTTGTAAGAAAAGCCAGTTGGGGGTAATGGCCCTGCTTCTCTGTCCTGTGCTTCTGGAATAGAATGTGTGTTTTATAACCTTGGGGAGCTTGTGCAAATGAGTAACATACTGGTCCAATGAATAAAGAAAGTTTCCTGAAGCTGTGCTGCAGTTCTCCAGGACTAAATCACTGTGAGCCTCCTTCTCCCTTGGCTTGAGAGCTGTGGGGCTCCAAGTGACTTCACTCCTTGGCTATCAAATTGGTGTTTCTAATCAAGGATGCTGAAAGCATTGCCAGAGCTCATCCTCTGCACAGCAGCAGAGTTGAGTTGCCTTGCTTTGGGCTTAGCTCCATCTACATCACGTTCTGTCTATGAATAAAATTGCTTTATGATGACTTCAATTTGCATGTTTCACACTGATTAAGAGCCTGTGGTACAATTCTTACTTTCAAATCCTGTTCATGCAATATAGGTCTGTTCTGTACTTTCACAAGCAGCAGATAATTCTTGAAGGGTTAACTTTTTAATTCCCCAGAGGCTATAATTTCTACTTACCCTCTTATCAATGATTATTTTCTTATTTTCTCTCTCTGATTTATATTGTCTTATAAAACTTTATATTGTATTAACAGACAGGATGACTTGTTCTATAGCTTGTTAAATAACTCTATCTTGCAGAAGTTAATCTTAATTAGGTCTGGAATTCAAAAGCCCTAAATTGATACACAGTTTCTGAAAGCCTCTGCATTATCCCTGGAAGCATGGAATGCTTAAACAGCTCATCTTGAAAAAAAAAGAAACATCAAGAAATGAAAATGGATTCTAATTAAATGATTCACTTAATTTGTTGCTTCTTAAAATAGACTGCTGCAGACCCCTTTTTTTTTTTTTTTCAATTACAGTATTTCTTTTTGCTTAGATTGTCCACAGAGATGTGTCTTTTCTGGAAGTTTCCTCTGTGTACCACCTGACTTACCTCCAGACAAAGAGCCTTTATGGCTATAACTCAGACCTAGAAGCCTGAACAAATACACAAAAGAAAAACTAGTCAAAAATTACAGTGACTGGGCAGGAAGAGGTTTGAGCACTTGGCAACTAAGGAAACTTGTTCCTTGATCCCTTTTTATGTTTCAGTAGTGAGTTGGAAGTAGCATGAATTCAAGCCATCATTGACCTTCTTTTGTAGCAAATACGTTGAAATCTTTTAGCTCTTTCTTATCCTAAGAAAAGTTATGCCGTACATATGCATATACATTTTTGGGAAAGTTTTCTGCTTTTAATCCAGCAGCTGTGGATGAGCAGAGCACCTCATACAAAATAAAAAAGATTCCTTCATTCAGGTATTTATTTCTTCATCTCCTGTAGATCCAAAACTATGGGTAGGAACAGTTAGAAAAAGGTCATTCTACCAAGAGGATTCTCTCTTTGATTGGAGCAATAAAGCCTTTGTCAGCTACCAGATGTGCAGGCAAATTGAGAGGTGACCTGTGGATTGATCCTGCAAGACAAAAAGGAGTTGTATCTCCATTAGCTGCACCATTCATTTAGAGTTTCTTTCTGTTGTCTTGGATTTAAATCACCATTTTGGGAGAGGAATTTGACTAAAAATATGCTCTTTTATTCTGTATGGTAGGATCCACCAATGTTAGACTAAGAAATGATTTTCTTCTTTTGAAGTGATTTAAGTGACTGACCTAGTGGATGTTCCATATGTGGGGGCTTCGTGTGTTTACGTGTGCTTTAAAGAGCCATGAATTATAATTTTGCATCATTTTGTAATTAGTCATGACATGTGCTTCATGTTCTCTTGTGGCAGATTCCAAAGACCAAGTCTTTATAATCAGAAGCACTTGTTCAGATACGAAACTGCTCTGTGTAAAAAACATTGACTGTATTGCCATTACTTTAATAACAAATAATTAATGCAGAGACAAATTTAGGACTGTGAGATAAATTCTTATATCATTTTGTGGTGATATTGACCAAAGGAGTAACTAGTGTATTTCTTAAGAGATACAGAACTTCCCCTGGGAAGCTTTTTAAAGCAGTAAATATATTCTTGAGTGCTCCAGAACTCCAAGCAGAACAAATCTGTGAGTTCTGTACTACTGAGGTCTGCTGAGATACCCAGTTTTCAGGTTCTGGTTTTATACCAACAGCAATAAGTAAAGCATAGTTTCTTGTCAGGTTGTGTAATTTGTGTCAACCCACAAAAAAAAAAAAAAAAAAAAAAATTAAAAAAAAAAATTAGTGTTCTAAATCCTGGTTAGAGCTTCTGCATACTTTTGGCTTTGAGATCAATAGGAATCCTTTGTGCACTGAGAAGTTGAACCTCACGGGTTTCTGTATGGTCCAGGTTACTGAAACACCTCTGTAATTTAATTAATGTGTAATTCCAAGAAGGAATAGAAAAAGTGAAAAAATGGAAATCAATAAGCACATCTACAAAACTGTAATGCATCACATGGTGGCCATGCAGTGACACAGCTGAACCCTTGGGAATGCTGCTTCCCTCTCTAGTGGTTAAACTGCTCTTCTGAGCTGTGGACTTCCAAAATCTGCCAGAGCCAAACACTTGCAGATGTGCCAGAGGATGTTGGAGTATCTCCAACTGTGAGGTGGTAATTATTCAGCTTTCCACTTTATTTCTAGTCTGCTTATTTTGGAGAAGGGATGTTCTCACAAGTAGCCACTGTAATACCAGAGAATTAGTGTGATTCTTTACTGTACCAAAACATACTCAGTGGAGGATTGACTTTTATCCCCACAGCCATTGCTTGGTACCACATACAGAGAATATTTACTGTGTCATCTATAAGTGGGGAAAACAGTTGGCAGTTGGTGTTTTGGGGTTTTTATTTGTTGAGGGGTGTTCTTGTGTCTTGTTGTTTTTTTTTTTTTAATCCTTATATTTTAGAAATTCCAAGCAAGTGAACAAAACAATCTTCACATATCATACAATGGGTAAACAAATCACCAATCTAATTTTCATCCAGAAAAATATTTTTAACCTCAAAAATATGTTTAACCTCAAATGTGTAGATTGTATTGGGGCTGATAAAGCTGCACTGAGCAGGCTGCCTGCTTTCAAGGTGGTTTTGAAATAAAAAGCAAAGGGGATCTTTGCAGGCACATCCCAGGCATTGGTATAAAAGATCAAGGTTCATCTGTGAGCTGGGGGAGAGCTCCAGGCTTGGTTTATAACCAGCCCTGCTGGTTATTGCAGTACTGAAGGAACTTCCTTGGATTTCACAGGCACAAGGAGGAGTTGGACACAGCAAAGGAATAGATGCCATCTTCCCTCTTTAATAGCAGTGAAAACTACACCCAAGTCACAAATGAGAAATCAGCAGCAAGTAATCAAATGGAATATTGTTAAGTTCAACCCTTTTCACTAAAGAGCAATAATAAGTCACCAAGAAACTCTTTTCATGTTTGGTGTTTTAAGCACCTGAGCCTTAATATGCCCTAGAGCTATGCCAGGACTTGACAATAGACCATCAATTGATTAATCAGCACTCCATAATTTCAGAAGCAGAAAGAACTGGTAGTTCACTATTCACACAAATATTTGGGTTAAAAGTTTTCTGCTGTCTCTTGTGAGAAAAGAATTGATGGAAATGATATTTTGGTCAGAAAAATAAGTATTCTCTTTAAAAATCAAAGGACCTTCTTTCAATTATGTGAATCATTTATGTTTCCCAAAAAGCACTTTACTTTGAGAAAAAATGCTCTTTACTGAGGGAATACATATTTTAGCATGATTTTTTTTCCCCCAGAAATTCTTACAAAACCACCACAGGGATTCATCTTTAAATAAGTGTCCCTTGTTTGGACCAATTAAAACTTTCTATTTTTTCTTTTCCTTCTGCTTTCCAGCTGGCCTGTCCACCTGCTTACAGTTTGTATCCAAAAAGCAAAGTTCAGAAACCCATAAGATCTTTCTGTTTTAAATGGAACAAAGCAGTGATAATGCCTGTGTTCTTAATTTATTTCTAAAATTTTGACATAATATGAAAAAAGGCAAACTCAAGCATACAAACCCAACCAAAAACCCCCAAATTTGTATCCTGATTGATAGCATGAATTTAATCAATGGTCATTGTGTAAGAAAGAAAATTGTATAGAAAATTCCAAGATGCTTATGTTTGAAATGGTTAATTATAATAGTATATGTTCTCGTGAATAATTTAATTTTTTTTTCTCATGAGGAACCGATAACTCTGAAAAACACTCAACTTTGCTTTCTTATTTTGACTCTATCCTCTGTTCCCTGCACTACAGTAATAGGAACAAAGAAACATCCTGAAATTTAAAAATACTTTTGCATGTATATGTATTATTTCATATTCTGTGGAACAAGTCCTGAAAAGCTTTATTTTCTCCTTGCATTTTGGTGTATGAACAATTCCAACCCTAGTCTGGGTCCGTAATCTGTTCTCTTGCTTACAAAGCTTCCATACTCCTATTTTTGTCAGTTCAGTAGTAAGGAAACAAAAATAAGTGAGAAGTTTGCCATTTGTCACACTTATGAAATGGTTTCCCCTCAAAACTTGGAATCCTCAGTCCTGACCAAGTAGGAAAGGCTCTGTGTGCTATTACAGCTCATTGTAAAATAAAGCTGGAAGGAACAACTGAATGAACAGAGCCTTTTTAAAGGAAGCTGGTAATCACAATCTGTCTTTCTGCATATACAGCTCCTCTCTTAGTTTCCATTCCTGGCTGGAATCTATGCCAGTGTATTCCAGAACTGTAGGGTGGCAGGGGGAGGATGGACCTATCTACTGTAGATCTTCCTTGAAATATTTAAATCCATCTATCAATTACATGCTTTCTTTTGCATCTAGCATCAAAGTAAGGTGCTGCTTCTATTTATGGCTTTTGTTGGTGTTATTATTATTACAAAGCATTTAAAAGAAAAATTAATTTGGTCAAATTATATGTCAATATTTTGATAGGATGAAAAGCCCCCATGAACAGGTACCTTGTATCTATATAGCAGCTATTTCTCCAACAAGCAACAAATTTTTAAAGTAGAATTGGAGGAATGAAATCTGTTGGGGAGAATATTTAAACATCTTTACTTGAATATGGTCCAACACAGCACTCTGATTGTAAAAAATCTCTGCTCAGCTTCTATTTAGCTATTGAGAAGAAACTGTTTCTGCGTTTGATTTACTGCAAGTAGCTTGTATTAAAAGCTTCTTTGAAACATAAGTGCCAGCAATTGCAACCTGTTTTTGTGAGGGTTATCTGCCAAAGAAATTTATATGTGTCTATTAGAAGAGTTATCTGTGCATTAGAGCAGGGTGTGTGTATTACAATGTCTTAGCTCTGGGCAAATTTTTTTACCCTGTGGTGTAAGGAAGCAAAAAATATCACCCCAGCCATCTCCCAGGATGGAAAGTAATCAAATAAGCTGACAGGCTTCTGCCAGAATCTGGTGGAGATTTGTATAGTGCTAGAAATAGATTGCAGAGGATCAAAGAAAAATATTGAGTAATTCTTAATCTTCTTTTACCAATGGCACACAAGCTTTATGGAAAATCCTCCTTCACTGCCTGTTTTCTTATTAAAACAGGCTAATTCAGGAAAGGTGATGAGAATATTGCAGTGAGAGATTCTTGCCAGTTAAAAATTTGCCACTCAGCAAGCTGGGATTTTACTAGAATTGTTTGGATTTTCCCACAGGAGCCACACAGTTTTCCATAGGTTGTGAATACAGCTTTTGTAAGCATTCTGGACAGTCCTGCTAAACTCTGCTTTACCAAGGATGCACTTAGCACCCAGGAAACACCTTAAATACTGGGTTTCTTAGTGAGCCAACCAGGACCATTGCATTGTTCTCAGTCCTCCAGACTTCTCAGATTCCTTTCTGACTTATCCTCTGGTAGCCCTGAGTAAGCCCAGCATGAGAGCCATCATTAGCTCATTTCTGTTGGAACACTGCTGTGGATACAGTTTAAATTGCTTCATTCATCCAGTTGCTGAGCAGAGCAACGTGCCTGCACTTTCTGCATGAGACAAGAATGCAGCATCAGGAAATTCCTCTGCAGCAACCTGTTGTGTTCTTCTCCTTTCAAAAGCACTGCCTTATCCCAGAGTTATCACTTACATCTTTAGTATTAGGCACACACTTGAGAGACTTTGGCTGCTCAGCATTCCAGATGTTTACTCTTTGTTTTGAAACCAAAATGGAAAACTCCTGTGGAAGGCATCATGTTCCATTTTCTGCCTCCTGGGGGAGGTGATCTTGCCAAGCATCTGTTTTAGTTGTTGTTTGGTGTCTTTGCCATGGAAGAGAAGTTTTGAATCTAGCATCTTCCCCACAGTAATTTTGCTTCTGAAGAAGGGAGGAAATGATTTTACCACTGACTAATTTGGTGGGTATGAGTCATCTAAGGTGGCTCTTGCTTAATGAGTTGGAAAGGGCTTTCCCACCTGGAGCAGTCTGACAGGACCTCTGAAACACAACTTGTATCACGTTATGAGTTTGAGTACCACAGTGTAGAGAGTATTCCATGTTTGGCACAGTCTTCTCTTGATTGATTAGTTTTGAAACAGTCTGGTGCTGGACTTTAAACAAGATTTTTTTTTCATTCATTTTTAATCCAGTACTTCTCCCTTTCTTGAAGTGCAGAAGTGTTTAGTCGTCTTCCACGTGTCTAATCTCATTATTTATTACTTATTTTCTATTACAAGAAAAGTAATATTAAATACTAAAAGAAAAAAAAAATCTTTTTTCTCACTGCTAAGCAACATAAGCTTTGCTGAAGATGGATTAGTGCTCTGTCATCTGTGAAACAAAAATTTTTTCCAGTTTCTTGGAGGGCAGGAACTTGGTAAAGGGCAGACAATCGTTCTGAGAGCTGTAAGCTGAGAGAAATGGATTTGTAAAGAATTTTTAGAACCTGATAGAAAGTTTATGCAGTTTTGAATATTTGAATGTAAGTATTGAGATAAGGTGTGTTGATTTAGGAAGTAAATTATTTATGCAATTATTTACTAATAGCAGCAATGTGTGGCAAAAGCTAATGGGCTAAAAATATTTATAAAGTATTGTAACCAAGAAGTAAGTTAGCTTCTGATAGAATGGTGTTGAGTTTTACATCTCTTGTGTCTCACTCTTCATCGAGACTGGTAATGGAATAAAATCTTTCAAAACACCTCTCAGTTGTCCCATCTCTACAAAAACTAAGAAAACCAACAGTAAGCACTGTGTAAATATGTGTTCCCTGGTGAGCATGTGCACTGCAGTCACCCTCACAGGAACAAGTGGCTGGGTTTAGCGGTCTAATGACTTCTTCTGAGCACACTTGAAATGTTTGTTTTGCTTAGGGATGCTGTCTTAGATACCAGACAGCAACTGATAAGAGGCAGAGTCTGGGTGGTGTTTTCACCGCCCAAAGGACTTTGCTGTCTGTAATTCCTAGAGAAGCCTTTTCCTCTCCAAATGGAAGACTGTAAGTCAGTGGTCTGGGGAGGCAGCAGCCAGCCTCAGGAAGGGCAGGTATTTATCATAGTACTTGTTGGCAATGCTTTATTTTGGATTTTAGCAGATTGGAAAACAGGTTTCCTGCTTGTGTGCCTGGGTTGCCTTCCTGTGTCTGGAGCATGAGCAGGCAGGAGGTGATGGAGCAGAAATGACAAGTGGGGCAGGGGTGCTGGGAGGCTGCAGGGTACCCACGGTGGGGCTGGGGGAGCAGAAGGCAGCAGGTCTGGCCCTGTGGCAGCTGGGGCTGGCTGGGTCCAGCTCTGTCTGCCAGGAAATGCCTCTCACGGGCTGCTCAGGCTCCCCAGAGCTGGCAGCACGTGGTGGTGTCCTCATTTGCCACCTCCTTCACTTAACCAAACCCTTAAAATACTTCCCTGAAAATGTTCTGTGGGACTCCTGCTGCTGCTCCTTATGGCACGGCTTGTGCATCTCCTGCACCTGATTTATTCACCAGCCACACCACAGGGGAAGGCTCAGCCTGGGGGACACTGGCACAGTGCAAAACCCAAAATGACACACAAGGTGGCCTGGGTGCAGTCTGGAGGAGCAACTGTGACTAGTGCCTCAGAGTCATCTCTGAAAAGAAAGCAACTTTCACTTCTATTCATCCTATGCCAAGATAAAGAAAATGCATATATGCTGACAGCTTTCTGAGAAATCAGTACAAAGTCCAATGAGTGGGAAGTTCTTCTTGTTTTGTGGTTTTCTATCTAAAAGCACAGTCTGTTTAATTTCAATTTGTTTCATTTAACCAAGAGTTAGAAACAGCTAAATAATATAGTTAGAGTATATTTCTAATTGATGATTTTGGTGCTGCTAGAATACATTTCAAGGGAGGGGTTGGAAAAACCAATGTAAGGAGAGTCTGATAACGTAAGCTGCTTATATGCATGTTTAAATTAGTCAATTTTCAACATTCTGAGCATGTAGAGTGGGTTTCTTGTACTATTTAGCCTTGTCTCAGTTTTGTTAAAGCAAGAGATAGGTATTTTAGATAATGCAATAGTCAATCATTTAAATTTACAGCTTATGTGAACCTACCAGGAACTATTTTTGAATGGTTGTATCAATTTCATATGTGCATATATATTCATAAATAAGTATAATATTCTGGTATGGTGTGGGTATGTATATAAGTAATGGCAGAAATATGTATCCTGTTCATACATAAAAAGATATTCAGAAATAAATGTCTCATCAGAGCAGTGGAAATAAAAATGGGCACACAAATTAAAAAGGAAAGAATTTTAAAAGTTTAATGGAATATTTTCCCCTGAGAGCAGAAATTATCCTCAGGCCTGAATATTTATAAATATTTAACTTATGATAAAACTCACACCAACTGCAGCCTGAACAGAAATGCAAACCCCATAATAACAATAATGAAGGAATAAACACAAGTGCAGTTGCTGGCTGTTTCCACATAGAACATCAAAGCTCTCAGTGCTGCAACAGTGACATCCAGTGACTGAGGCAGCCAGTCCTGGGCTCAGGCTGCATTTGGAATGAGCACTAAAGGACATGGAAGGAAAGGGATGTTTGTTTGCTAAGATCTTTAGTGCAACACTGGACTCATTAAGAGGATAATTAGAAATGCCATGGGAGAATGAACAGCATGATAAATAGGTAATCAAGAAAAATGATGTATTGAATTAATCCATATCTGTTTCAGAAACAGGCATTTGCTGAGCCAAGTAAGGAATATATTATTTTAAAACAAGTGCTTTGTCCAATGAGGCAATTTGTTCCATGAGCCTACACACACCCCCTTTTTTATTATTTAACAAAACGGAATTCAGTAGGTAATACTTCTACTCTATTTTGCTGCAGATATGATCTACCTCAGGTCTAAGTGCAGCTGTATGATGGAAAGTTCTTTTAATTTTTCAAATTAATGAAATAAAAAGACCAATAAGAAATAAGAAACTTGCCTTTTGTAGGGAAGGTAATAAAATGCTTACTGTCCTTTTACATAAGACATCCCTTTCTCTGTTTTGGTTGAAGATATTGTGAGATTTAATGAAATTCACACTTCATAAAGCTGCTGGCTCTAAAAATAAATGGCATTTGATTCTGACCTGACCCCTTACTTCTTAGTTATCCAATTTTATTTTATTGGATATGAGTCTTGAAATCTCCACGTTATTCCAAATGCCACATGATATCTGCTGTACTTTGATTCCTGTAATTGAACTACAGAAGTAGCTTATCTCTGGGCTTTTAAAAAAGGTAGTAATGGGACCTAATTTTTTAGGATTTCAACTTCAAATCATGCTCCAAGCTGCCCACATTTTACTCTTAAGAAACTGATGACTTAAAAAAAAAAAAAGGTATATGAGTTACATAAGGTCATAAGCAAAAGGAAATGCACAGAAGAATAAATTTAAAAAATTACAAGAGAAACAACTGCCCAGATGAAAACAAGAAATGTGAAAGTTTGTCACATCTGTCTTCTAGCAAGAGGCAGTGGTTTGATTGTGATACAGGAAAATAAGAGAAATTAAATCCTTAGGGTTGCATTGCTTCTCCCTGCTTGTTCTAAACAATACTCAAATTATTAAATATGCTGGGTATGTAACCCCTGCTTCATCTGGTATCAGCACAGGGAATGTTATATTCTGGTGTTATGCTAATACTAGGTTTCTATAGGGTACAAGATGACAAAGTATTCTGCCTAATAAAAGGAGAGCCTTTTTGGTTTTGTAGTTTTTTGAGTCCTGGACTTGATGGAGGGAAAATTTTAAAAACTCGACTTCTTTCAGGAAAAAGAGCAACAGCACCAGCTGACTGCAGAACCTCTGTACTTCTGCTGGGCAAAGCAGAAGTTTAATTTCAAGAGATCCAATTGCACAGCTGGGCTTAGAAATCAGAAAGGCAGATGCTGAATGTTTTCCTTGCTGCTGCTCAAACAGGTTGGGTAGCTCAGCTTGGAAAGATTTTCAACTAGTAAGAAGTTGATCTGGTAATCACTTTCCTGTCATACATCACTCGGTTCCTTTCCTCTTCTCACCTCTGAAGAAAAAAAGTATGCTAGGATACTCCACTTACCCAACTTACCTTTGATAGCCTTGTAAAATATTCGACTTTCAAAGCACAAAACTCCAAGAAAAAACCCCAGCAAAAATAAATTTGGATGTTAAGTGTTGAAGATTCTCTCTTTTAAAGATGTTTAAATATTTAGATGTCTAAAATATATTTTAAAGATGTTTACATACTACATTTCCATTAGTAATGGTATGTGTTACTTAGTTATTACTACTTTGGAGTGAGGACAGAAACAAAGCCTGAATTTTTGGGGTTGCCTCATTGTGGTATCTCAATGTTTTGCTTTCAGGAAAAATAGTCACTTTTTTGTTCATTTCAGTTTCAGTCTTTAGAAAACCCTTGAGATAGCCATGGTTTTTAAATAAGATCAGAGTGTTACAGGAAAGAAACAATAAGAGTGGAGAGAGGAGTGCATCAGAGAGACAGCTCGTCAAGTGGCAGCTGCTGGATTCTGAACTTGCTTTCACTAAGCAAGATCTTTCACTTCCATTCACATATTTTTAGTCAGCATTGAAATATTTAATACTATAGAGACCACTCTAATGGAACGAGTATAAACCAGTAATAGAGCCATTTGTAAAACTCATACTGAAAGGAAATAAAGCTATGTTCCTCTCTTTCTCTAGGTTCCCCTTTTAGAACCTAGCTAGGATTTTGTGTGGCTGTGGTGACAGTGACTGCCACATCTTAGCTCTCACTTTTAGGCTCACTGGGCTGAGCCAGCTGTGCTGGTGGTGGATCTTCTGCCAGACTGATCTCGGGTTCACTTTATCCTTATGAGGATTCAGAAATGCCCGTGCTGTCCCATCCCCTAGCACCGGTAGGAGTACTAAGTTATGACTCAGTTTGTTGGAGGCAGGAGGCAGACAGCTCTCAGCTCTGAGATCTCAGCAGCGGGAAAATCAAGTGGCATCGCTAGAGGGCAACAAGACATCATAGACTCTGCATTGTTAAAGCTCGAGCAATGTCACACCCTCACCGAGGAACAGCTGTTTGAGGAATAGCTTATGTAAGCCTTTGTGTTTGCCCAACTGTGTGACATGCTGAATCTTGTTTCAGAAATGATAGAGCCTAAAATATTAGGCTCCATCATTTCTAAAATATTTCACTATGTCTGCACAAACAAAATTTATAGTTTTATTTTGTGTTGCTTTATCTCTCTTCTGGTACAGTAAAACAATTACAAGATTGGTTATTGGTGCATCATTTTAATTTCTGAACAGCAAATACCTAGGGCTATGGTGGAGTCTAACACATTCTCCTAAAAACCCATGCACTATATACAAATAAAAACGTACAGGTTAGGAAAATTTGAATTTGTAGTTCACTGTCTTTGCGTCCATCCCTTTCAGTCAGCATGAGCACCAACCCCAACTGGTAACAGACATTGCAGGGGACAGTGCCCCTGCCCCAGTCCTATGCAGATTTTAGAGGAGTTATTAGCTCTTACCTTCCATGTCCTGCTGGCACTAACAGTGCTGTCAGTGTAAAACCAGCTTGCCACACTGTGGTGGAGATGTAGGCTGTGTAGTACAGGGACATGGTGGAGACAAGGGTGGAGAACCTGGCCTGGAGCCATTGCTGTGTCTCAAGGAAGAGTCAGGTGTTTCTAACCTGTGTGTTGGAAGCATTTTGCAGATACAAAGAATTTTGTCATTAGTATTGTCATCCTTGCCTACCTTGTGCAGGCCAGCAGTCAAGACAGGCTTAGTTCCAGGCTAAGGGGTTTCCTGGCATTGCACATTGTCTCCTGTTCTGGCTCTTGGAAAAAGTGGGGCTGTCACCAGAAGCAGCTTCACTGTGAGAGCTCCCAGCTGACAACGTGGAGTAAAGGGATTTTTCTGTGGTCAGAGGGTAGCTGGCAGTGTGCCTTTTTAAGCAGTGTCTGTTTGTTCATCAGGCTTGTAATGATGCTGACCTCTTACATAAACCTTCCTTTTCTAATTCCCTGATCTTCCAGCTTGTTGGGAATAATTCTGTGCACTTTCAGAAGACTAAATTCAAATCACCTCAGCTTTGGACTCTTCTGAGCCAAGTACTGAGTACTGCAAGTATACACAAATAATATTTTTCATGGCACCTCTGTTTTAGTTTACTCTAGCTGAACTATTGTATCTGTCTGCTAATTGGTGCCTCCTCAGGTAGGGACGTTTTCTACTGTGGACAGATAAGAGTTATCAGCAGGCTTCAGGGCAGGCCAGGGATTAGTGTGATTGTCTAGGCCAGGTCAGAGCTGAATGGAATTCTCTGATCACACTAAAGGTTCAAATCAGTTTTTTTTCATTTTCAAAGCCTGATTCCATCTTCAACTGAAGCCTTTTATGTTGTAGCTAAAATACAAACTAAATTAGGAGGACAACTAAATTAATTCCTGGCAACTAAATTAGAAGGACTGCATGTGGGAGCTGGAGAGGCAACAACAGAATAGAAAGCAAAACTGCTTGTAAGAACATGAAATAGTTTTCTTGGAATTTTTCTTTTGAGTATGCATTCCTTGAGCACATAGTGGCATTTTTACTCTCATCCCATTTTACTATTTACCAAAGATTTCTTCGTTTACTTTTATTCAAAATAAGGATTTCATTTTCAAAAAACATTTCATGTTTTTTGAGGTCCTTTTCTTTATATGTTTTTCTCCCCTTATTTGATAATAAGGTGTCAAATGTGTTTTAAATTCTAGATTTTCCCTTTTATTTCTGCATGTCTGTGTGGACTATATCTTTCAGAATTCCTTTGAGTTACCTAAGTAAGGTCTTTTGAGAGAAAGACTGATGTGAACACATTGACACAAACTATAAAAATTATTTTCTGTGGATGTCCATTAAAAAAAAAAGCTCATTAAAACAGCAACAAAAAATCCACTTGAAATTATGGCCAGGCCTAGTCCCTGGATTTGAAATAAATTTGCATGGATTTGTAATTTCAGACCATTCAGCATCCAGTACAACTAAAACCAAAGCAAATTTCTTTGTCAATTTCTTGTAGAGTGGAGCAGGTTTGAAACAATCCCCATAGATTCTTGGTCATCCATCTAGGTGCATTATCAAAGTGGAGAAGTATGTACATTTTTTGAAATCTATTGAGTTTGTTTCTATTGCAAATGTACAGACATTTCTTTAAGTCAAGGTGTAATTTTAGTGCATCTGCTTTGGACTGTCTTTCTTGTGACCCTCAAATAGATTTATGGATAGCACTGATACACACTAATTCTTAACACAATAATTTTCATTTGCTGTGCTGTGACACAAATGACAGAGTGCCCATTTCCTTTTCACTGACCTCTGCAGCTGGCTTGCCTCTTGCTTTATCTGAGCTGGTAATTAGTAACTGCAGGGTAGAACCTGGCCCCCAGAATTTGAGCTGTCCCTTTACTTTGGGAGCGCTTCTTGACCATTTCAGGACAGTTAATCCATCTGATTATTGACCCAGTTAATAGTAAGTAGACTCAGCTGACTACTGGCTTTGCTCTGAAAAGTATTACAGATATTTTTACAGTCAGGAACAACAGCCAGGAGATCCAAGGAGCTGCCAAGAGCCCTTCTGTTTGTGTCAGAGATGGTTACTCCATTAACTGGCCAGGACAAACTGCCAGTCTGCTTCAGGATGGTGATGGGCAGCTGAACATAACCTTCAATGAAAGTGATTTAACTACCTGTTTGTCTTTGCCCAGAAATAATTACAATGAGTTACAGCTACTGACTGTGTAGGTTGTTGCGCTTCAGCTGCTATTTCTGTCTCTCTTACTGTTTCGTTCCTTACCTGATAAATTCCCATCCTGTGCGTCCAAGACTGAGATTCTGGATGTGTGTCTCTATATGCACAACTTAGAAGGTCTCTGAGAGTCCCCATCCCTACCATCAGCCACGGTACTCTGAATGACGCTGAACTCGAGTTTTAGCGCATACTGGTGCTATGTTTCAATAGATGGGATGTTGTAGTTGCAGGCAGAATAGCCTTTATGAACAGCTCCAGACAGCCGGGTGAGCAGTGACTTCGTTTAAAAAGAATAAAACACAGCAGCCCATCACACCGCATCCCTTGAACTTGCAGGGAATAACAGGGCATCCTCACGGGCCATGCCAGAGCCTGGCAGGGACAGCGCCTGAATCATCTCGCAGCCCCTCACTCTGTCAAGGTGCATCTCGTTCCAGCCGTGCTGTTTGGCCAGCAGCTCTCCCAGCCCCGGGCAGACAGAGCTCCCAAGAGGAAGCATTCCCGCCGCTCCTACCCGGGGATCTGTGCCTGCTGCCGGAGCCAGCCCGTGCCGGAGCTGCGGCTCCGAGCCGAGCCGCGGGAGCTGAGCAATGCTTCCCCGGCAGGCAGCAGGCAGATATCAGCTCGCAGCCCTGCCTGTGTAGCTCCACACCACACCCCTCCAACGGGGATCGCTGGGGGAGGATCACACTCAGCTCTGATTCAGGAATTCCCTCTTTCTTCAGGAGCTGTTGCTAGGAGTTGGGTGAGTACTTTGCAACAGACTTTCGGTTTTAACGGAGTATTTCTTTTTCCTTTAGCTGCCGAAAGCAGTCTCGGCTGGTGGCTTTTCTTTACATGCAGTAGTCTGATGTTTACATTCAAAGTCCAGCCAAGAGTGCTGCAAAAAGGGGGAGACTTCTTTTCCTCCGAAGATTTGAAACAGCAGGACAATGAATATACTTGCATGATTAATACAACTAACATTTGGCTGCCATAATCTCAGTCTCAGGTATTTTAAGCTCTAAGTCAGTTCTTGGAAAGGAAGCAGTCCTAAAGCTGAATAAGCTAATTCTGATCAATAGCTTGAGTTTGAACAACAGCTCTTGCTTTTTTACAGTGGATGCAAGAGAGGCTGGATTCAAGCAGAGTGGTCTGCCAGGCTGTTTCAAATCAGCCTGAGGCAACAAACTTCTGAAGCAATTCATATTTCCAGAAGTACAGGAAGATTTTAAAGAGAATCAAATTAAGCTGTTAAGACAGTAGCCAATTTTACTTACAGTATATTTGAAATTTACAAGAAACTAGTCAATGAGGTGTCCAGTCATATCAGTGTGACAAACACACTCTGCACCCCAAAAAACCAGAATAGTTTTGGTGACTTCTGTAATATTTTACTTGGAATAACTGGTGTAAAATTCAGTTTTAGTAACTGTGTAAAACAAAGAAGTGATACCAGCCTGTATTTTAAAATATTGCTAGAATTGGCTGATATGTTAAAAAAATTTGCAATTTTAATGAGGAATAAGCCCATAACAATGGGGAATTAGAGGTAGGGAGAAAAACAGCAATTTGGATTGGGGGAGGAGTGTGTGGATGGTCAGTCTGACTCAGTGCTCCAGGAATTAGCCATGAAAGTGTCATGGGAAACATGTAAAGATATAAACCTTCCTTCCTGAGCGTCTTATGGGCAGACACAGGGGCAGGAAGTGCAGCTGTCAGTGCAGATAGGGACAGCAAGGGTGTGCTGGAGGAATTGCCAGGCACCTACTTGGGTGAAGCTGTCAGCCTTTGCCCTTTGGAACCTTCTGCCCATGATTTAATTTCACTAGGAGACCTTTATTACTGTCTGTGAAGGCAGCAAGTATCTGTATCCATGTCAGATTCCTCTGAATTATTCTTTAAGCTGAATTTCAGAATTATGCTCAAGTTTACTTTGGTGTAGTGTACACAGAACAGTGCTGAGGAGGTAAAGGTGGTTAAAGCACACCCTGCTCTGGCCTTTTCTCTTGTCAACTAATGCCCCAAGTGAGATGGTTCATTAAAAAGCAGCCATGTGGCCAATTGCTTGATAAATCCATTTATTTGAAAATTTTATGACTTTTATGCCAGAGAGTCACAAAGTGCCCTTTAAATTGCCTTTCAGTAATCTATGTGTTTGTCCTCACATTGTGCATTGCATAGTTTGTAATTTTTGGGGTTTGAAGTCTTTCAGCTCTCTGGTGTAACTACATGACATTTAAGGTACGTTTAGCTTTTTAGTGCAGTGCCCACATTTACTAATATTGCTCATGAAAACTTAATTGTTATTCATCTAGTAATATTCTAAATGCTGAATTAGAGTTTTATGTTTCTGACTCAGGACAGATAGAAATTTAATGGCAGTGAGTTTATCTATCCCTAATCTCACTGGACAGTAATTTTGAAAGCCCAGTGGTAAAAATTTGACTCTTTGGTGTCTATTTTAGATCTCAAGGGAAGTGAGGGATCGCATTCAAAAAGGAGGCAGTTTTCTGGGAAGAGGAAGTTTTCACAAATTGGAGGAAAAGTGAGCTTAGAAACAAAGCAAGGGTGTAAAAGAAGGAGCATCCTAGCAGACTCAGAACATGTCCAGATCCACAGTTAGAGAAGGAGAATTCCTCAGCTCCAGTTCTACCTGCAAGGGCTGCCTGTTTCTCAAATAACTCTTCCAAGTGCATAAACAGAAGCAGACACTGGTACCCAGATGTTCACCAGCACAGGAGCACTGATATTTTTAATGCTGTTCTGATTCTGTGCATCTTGGATCACTTTTAGGGCATAGAACACAGACTTTTCCCACTGATATATCACTGGGATTAGGATTGTTTCTGGAAAAAAAAAAATCTCCTCTGGGGAAAAAAAATACCGTTCCACAATCTTTCACACTCTGGAAAGTTACTTTAATATCTACATTTAGTTTAAAAAGGTGATTCTGGCAGTAATTTTAGCTTGCATTGTAAGATAAGGTGGTATCTGCTTTAAGTGCTTTTTTACCTTCATGATTTTGTTGTCATTCAGTTCATTTTGAGAATGTCTGCCAGAAGGACTCAAAGCATTTGTATAGGAAAAAGAAAATAAATTTTAAAATTAAAAAAAAGAATATCAGTAGAACTTAGTAGCATTGAGGTTTACATGACTGTCATATCTCAATTTTGGAGCAGTGTTTAAAATCTGTCAAATTCCATTAGTTCCTGCTGTTGTTTGCTTGGGCTGCATTCTGAACAGACATATTTTCTCTCTAGAGAATCAGGAGAGGCTGATGGACTCAGGCCTATCTGCAGTTCTTCACACTGAAACCAGAGAAAACTCTTTAAAACCAGGGAGGGACAAATTACTCACTTCTGTGTGTTTGTCTTACGAAACCAATTTAACTTTACAATGGGGACAGAGTACCCCTGGGGACAGAATGAAGCAAAACCATATGGAGAATTGTATAATTCCTGTCCCCTCATAGTTACTTCACAGCAAAATAGATTTATTTTAATCCTTTTCATTTTCTCTCACAACTCTTTTTTCAGTTTCTTAATTACTTCCTGTGCTGTTAATACAGATAATTATTTCCCATCTTTAATATTGCTGCCACCTTCCCTGATGAATAACTGAGTGAAGCTCTGAATCAGGTAATTAGATTTACAGTTTAGTGAGAAATTAAAACTAGGCTTACTCTAGGGTATGAGTTGGATCGCAAAAAAGTTCAACTTTCTTTCAGAAAATTTAACCTTTTTTCAGAGAACAAAGTATTCCAAGAGAACTAATTTTAATGTAGCTGCATTGAAAAGAGTAGTTGCAACAAGTTAGAAATACAGATTTTATGTAAAGGAAGCACTCAGTTGGTATTGTTTTTATGAACTTCAAGGAAGCATGTTGGCATTTACTCTATGTCCAGAGGAGCTGGCACTGTGGGAGATGAAGGGAATACAATCCTTTTTTTCTATGGCATTGTTATTTCATGTTGGTTTAAAGTGGCTGTAGGATGATAATCTGAGGCAGTCTGAGTCCTGGGTGATTCCCTCTGAAGGCAGTTTCAGCACTTCTAACCTGTGTGACAATCACAAATCCACTGCAGGAAAAGTGTCTGTGGTGTCTCCAGCTGGGAAGCCAGACCAGGTGAGCTCAACTTGCCTGCCAGAGCAGGGAAATTTGTGTTTTGAACCTCTGTATGTGTGAAAATGTGATTGATGTGATGGTGAGGTTACAAAAGGTGAATGGGTATGACCAAAGCCAGTCACGAGAGGCATCACTGTGACAGCAGTTTCCTCCTGTGCCTGCCTGTGGTGTTTTCAGCACCTGAGCATGTGCAAATTGGAAATTACACACCACTGGATTACCTATATATAATATAGTGCTGAAATTCCTCTCCCCACTAGAAAAGCAGATTGTGCTAAGTTAATTGACATCTAAATTCACTTCTGTTTGTCAACAAACACAGCTAAGACTCGAACACATGGCTGGACTTTTGCAGTCCAAACTGCTAGGAAAAAAACCAGGTTAGACACTTTATGGTGCTTAGATGTAACTAATATTTCTGCTTGTTTGTTTTGCTAGTGGATCTTGTGCTCTGGAGTGGTTTTTATTAGGATACTGAAAGCATTCCCTGTTTGCAAATAAGATCAGATGGCCAATATTTTTGCTACCAACGGGTAGTTTCTGCCTGAGCAGTTCATGCTTGAGTGTAGTGGGGTTTTTTTTTGTTTATTAAGATTTATGAAATTATGTAAGCAAGTTATTTGCTTTAGTCCACATGTAAAAATATTTTGATAGGAGCAAAAGATTTCTTTTCCCTGTTGAAAGCTATATCAAAATGAAAATGAGATAGTTATGTGATTTGCTGCGGACAAACCCAGTGATCCTGTGAAAAGTGCAGTTATTTTAATAAATCAGTCTTAATTTCAGAAGTTATAATTCCCTTTGACTGTTGCATCAGGTGCTCTGCACTGCTTGGTCAGGGAGTTAGGAAAATTGTCTATAGGCTTCTGTAGGCAAGGCTTACTGTCACTACAGCTCTGCCTAGCTGATTCTATCCAGTTCCCAGCTCTTGGGTCATGGATACCATGGGTGGGACACCTGACTGAGCCGGGCAAGAAGGAGAACCCATTGGAGGAGGAGTTTAGAGTCTGGAGCTGCGTCACAAGAGATGTTGAGTGGAGACAGGATGGCAGAAGTACCTAGTGCCAGATGTGAACAGATCAGCAGAAGGGAAAAAATAGGTCCTGGACCTAAGCTGGGAAAATGGAAAACAGTTTTAAAGCAAGAGTGAAAGAAGCTAACAAGGAAAATGAAAAGGCAAGAGGAGAGGTCCACAGGCATATAAGAAAGGAGTTCTTGTATTGAGTTTATTAATCAACTTCATTTTTTTATATTTCCATTTCAAAATATGGCAAGGTTTTTATTTCCAATTATTTTATCAGATGTTCTTGGAAAGTAGCATTTACAACCTTCATAAAAGCAGAAAGAAGGTGGGAGTTTAAATCTGAACCAGTGATATCAGGTTATACACTTTTTAGCGTAAAAGTAAATAAAAACATTAGTTTTTCCAAATTTCCTCCATAGTTCCCAGTTTTCACTTCACTTTCCAGTTCTCACCAGGTAATTTCAGAGACTGGAATAGTGCAGCAGCAAAGCATTTATACTAAATGGTGCAAGGTAGGTAACCAACCAAAATTCTCTTTCATGGCAAGAAGGAATTTGAAGTTCTTGGAGGAAGCAGATGGAGTCCCTGGTCCCAGGACTGACACAGACTGAAAGCTGCCACAGCAGGGCACAGAAAAAGGGAGATAATTTGGGATGAGAGTGGGATTCCCGTAGCTTTTGCTTCAGTCAGTAATGTTTGCATGCTCATGATTCACAGTGCACTGCCTGAACTTGCCAAGCTGCTGTGCCAGCACAGGGCTCTGGTGGCAGTCCCTTGAATTGACAGCTCATCACTGACTCAGGTACCACTATCAGAACAGAGGTGATGGAATTCCTGCTCACTCCATTCTTCATATTTACAGCTGAGGGAATGAGAAAACAGCTCCAGACCAGCTCATGTAATAAAATAAATTTAAAGGGAACGCTGACTCAGCCAGCTGGGAGACAATGCTGCAGATAAGACTAATGAAACCTGTGTCACACAAGTCCTAGGAGGCAGTGCAAGGTATCACAGGGCAAAGGCAATGCCTCTGAACTACAGTGAACTGAAAAAGGTCTGCTTGTATATCAGAAGTGCTATAATCCTGTCTAGTTAGACCTTTTAATCCTTCATTTTAGGCTGTGCTAAAATGGACCTCTGGCCATGCACATCCTACCTTCTGCTACTAATTCCTCTACTTAATTATATCCTCTGCCTTTTTATGTATGTGTGTGTTTCTGTTTCCTGGGCTGTCAGTGTGAATGAGTCACTTTTACCATCATTGCAGTGTCACTTTAGGCCTTTTTCTAAGGATGTCTTTTTTTGGCTACTATGGGAAATGCTAGTTTTATTTTTCTTTTTCCAGTTAGCGTGTTAGAGATAAATGCCACACTGGGAAAAAAAAAAAAAGTTTGTGACTAAACATTCAGGGAAATATACAGAAATTGGTGTTGAACAGACTGCTAGGTTAAAAAAAAAAAAAAAAAAAAAAAAAAAGAAAAAGTCCTGGCTGCAAGGCTGCAATGGACAAGACACTGAATTTTATAGTTTTCTGGTTTTGGCAAAAAACATCTACATCTTGAGATCTTCCTTCTATTTTTGTTTTGGATGCCAGGAAGAAAAAGTCTTGGCTATAAGGGCCAGGTAGTGAAGATCTGTAACTGGGAGCTTCCTTGATTGCTTGTGGTCTGCCTTGGCTACCTGTGTTTCAGCCTGAGGGAGGCTAATGGCACTAAATGAAAGTGTTTAATTAAATCAGTAAATAAATCAGTGCCAATTATTATCCACAGACCTTTGATCTTCCTTGTCAAGTAAAATTCTTGTTGTCTGTTATAAAGTGTCTCATTAAAAGGTGGGGGAGTTTGGGAGCAGTAGAATGCCAGTTCCTTAGGAATTGTCTGTATGAAATATTCATTAATGACACCATGATGTAGAATATTAATGCTGGATTGATGCCTGGCTGTCCTAAGCTAGAATCCTTCTGGAGGAAAAGGCTTTATTTATTCTCAGAAGTTTTCAGAATGTGGCTGAAATAATCAGACAGTTAAACATTACCTATTTAAAATTGAAACATTTTCTATTTTTCTCATGGCACACAGTTTTTCACCCTTGTGTGCATTTGACATTTTACTGAGCCAAATATCATAGATGAAGTATTTTGAATTTTGCACTCCATACAAATACAACAACAACCAAAAAAAAAATCAGAGTGCTTAAAAAAAATAACAAAACAGTATCATAAGAGGCTTACAGCTTTAAAGTTCTGTTACTGGGCAGCTGAACATCCAGTCAGAAAACCTGGACTTTTTCTAGAGGGTTTGGGTTTTAATTGAAAATCCAGTGCCAAGTACGCTTTGATCTGGGATTTCATTCTTCCTTCAGGAATAATAAGAAATAATTAGCCTACGGAAGGATTTAAGCATTTTATTACCAAAACCTTCACTCCACTCATCCCACCTCCACCCAAACCTGACCCAATGTTCTGGGACTGTGTGACCTCCAGGGAAGGGGAGCAGGAAGATAAAGGAGGTTGTGTTTGCTCAGGAGGCCTTGCAGCAAGGCAGATAGGCTGCTGCACAGCCTGCATTGTTCCTGTTGGGAACTGGCCCAAGCATGGAGATGCCCAGCTTTTGACACACTTTTGACCCTTCCTTTTAAGGGAAATGTAGGAGTTGAGTGGAAGAATAGAAATACTGTACCCTGGGAAGGGTTTTGTTCTCTGTACAAATGCAGTAATTTGTCCTCATGAACACACAGTGACAGTGCTGTATGGTAGCTCACAGAATTCTATTTCCAAATGGAAAAGAAAATAGGAACTTATTAAGGATCTCCATTTCTGCCTGATTGCCTGTGTTTTGCTTGGGGAAAAGCTTTTGAGAATATGGGATAACTGACTAAAAACTGATTACTACATTTTTCAATATAAATCTATGCTCTGCGGATTCCTGGAAGAAGGAACCAAGGCTTCAATTTAAGTGATAAAAACCCAAATTCAAATAGAGTTTTGCTGAACTAGTGAGAGTTTTGGTGGCATGTTTGGAAAAACTCAAACATGGAAAATGAGGGCTCAGGAACAAACATGGAATTAATCCATGGGTTCCTGGGGTTATGGATAATTAGCAAGTTCCTTTATGAAGAGCCACAGTTGTGCCAATGATTACTTCTAAGGAAAACAATAAGCTAGAAATTTGCTCTTTCTTTCCCATGCAATTTCAAAAACAATAACTGCATTTTGTAATTTTTTATTCCAGTGACCTCACTGGAGCCAGGCAGTTTGAAAGTTATTGCTTTCTATCTAAGTATCAAATCTGAATATTTGATGGTATTTCTGCTTTAAGTGAGCCTAGAAAATTTAAAACTAACACCAACTTTGTTTATTGCTAATTGTTTATTGTTTATTGCTAATTGTCTGTGCAGTTCTTTCAATTTTTTACTTAATGTTTCTCCCCAAACCGTTTTTATTCGTTGTGGATTTATTTTAATTTCAGTTGATGTCAAACTTAACAAATCAGACGTCTCTCAAATCACAAAGACAGTCTTGGACAACTTCAGGTTACCATGTACAGAGTTACTGTTTATTTTAAAGCATGACTGGACTTTTTATCAGGGGTGAATTAAAGACTGTAAAACTGGAGTTCCAGTTAGAATGATGATAAAAGATGCTACTTCTATTTCTTTGAAAAATACTCTAGCTCTTGCTCATTTTTTCCATTTAGGGAATATTTCAAAACTTGTGCATTGGTTTCTAATCCAAGAGAGATTATTCCATCTGTGCTAGAAAACAATAATTTCCAAATTTTTTTGCAGAGTTAAAGAATAGTATTTAAGGAAAGATTTTAAAATTATGATTAAAAGCACAAAATGAGATCTGTATTAGTTTGCAAAATGTTTTGCCAAACTGTATGTGGGTAAAGCCTTTTATTTGTTCCTGTAGAAGTTAGGCTTAATAATTGAGTCTAGAAGGAATCAAAGACATGCAATTTTTTGTTTGTTTTGGCAGGAATGCATTATGATGTGGAATTTACCATGGTCATATTTTCTGGCTAAAAAAGAAATTCCTTTAAAACCAGAACCTTTGTTCCATTATTAAAAAGAAAAAAAGGAAGAACTCTCAGTAGTTTTCCCTACATTATATACTGAAGCTTTCTAAAGGGCATTGTCAAATTTAAAAATTACCTAAATAGTTAGTGTTGCTCATGATTTCACCAAGAGTTGTTTTTAAGAATTAATTTCCTTTTTATTATATACTGCAAGCTGGGAAAACAGTGAGTATGGAAGAGGGAAAAATTGGTAAGTTTTCTAGAGAGAAATGAGAATTGTGGCTCTGATTTGGTGAAGACCACGCTGTCTTCACAGGCATGTAAATAAAAAGACTCAAGACCAAAGAGTGTCTGAAGTCTAGCAACTTCCTAGCCCTTAGATTTTTAGGTTTTATTTACTTAATATTAATTAAGATAGCAAAAAGAAATTTAGGACTGTACTTTAAGAGAAGACGGTAGGGAACTACCTTCTATTCCCTATTGTGAATAGGGAATTGGTCTGTTGGTAACAAAGAAGACTTTGGGTTTATTTTCTAATTAAAATCCAGAGATCCTTAAGGAACTTTTAGTTAGTTGGAAAATATGTATTTCAAAAAAAGTTAAAGCAAAAGTTTTCTGGAGTTATTTCATGTGTGCATGCATAACCTCGTCTTTAGCAACCTGAACATGCCAGCTGCCATGGAATAAAACTGGTTTTCTTCTGTCAATGATTGCACTGCTTCAAAGTGAAAAATAATAGCTCTGAACTTAAGTGAAGTCCTCAGTATTAAAGAGATGCACAAGATACAGAATTCTGCTTAAGGCAC
This sequence comes from Pheucticus melanocephalus, assembly GCA_013398405.1. Lineage (NCBI taxonomy): Eukaryota > Metazoa > Chordata > Aves > Passeriformes > Cardinalidae > Pheucticus > Pheucticus melanocephalus. The sequence continues at coordinate 1,047,084 of VZSJ01000845.1, forward strand.
TGAAGCCTATGCTGCAAAAAGCTCACCGATTCCTCTGAAATACATCTTAGTAATTTGGGAGCTTGCTAATTATAAAATGATTAAACATTTGTTTGAAAATGTTGTGGTAATGAATCTAGGTTCTGCAGATGGAGTAAAACTTGAAATTATTTGACTTGGCAAGCAATACTACATTGTGTAATTAATGCCAGGACATAAAAAGTACCAATGTTACATTTTGTGTCATGATGTGCTCCAGGAGGTGATTTCACCTGGGGCTTAGAATGAAAGCAGTAGCAGTGCCTCTAACCTGGACTGGAGCTGGGACAGGAGACTTGCAATCTGCTGAGCACAACTGCAACCCTTTGTCCTGTGTTTCATTGTGCTTGCAAGAAGACTATACTAAAAAAGAGCTCACATTGTCTCCAAAGCTCCCAGTTTGTGTGTCTGCCCACAGGGCTGTGCACTGCCCTGGTAATAACTTTTGCAGAATGCTCAAGGAATCTGACTGAATTTGTCAATTCTCACTTTTATGTTACACAGGAAAAATGAAGGGAAGAAAGAAGGGACGTTCCTCACCTTCACCCTTTATCTTGCTGCTCTTCTGTGTCACTGGGCACGCAACTGCTGAGCTGGATGGCATCAAAGAAGAGCGTGTTGTGGGTAAGAGATCCTAGAAAACAAAACACCTAAAACTCAACCAACAAAAAACAAAACACTCAAACAACAAAGCCCGCTATGTTAAAATGCACTGCAGATGAAATTCTGTACTTGAGAACTTTTGTGGGAAACGTTTGAAATTGGGATTAAGCTAAAAATGGTGCCTAACTAGGAGAGATGCTTATAATTATCTATTAAGCTTTAGCAAAATTGTCTTCTGCTGGGGCTTCTATTTACCAAGCTATTTGGAACATCTAATCCTAATCAAACACTGGGTTAGATGTCAAGATGATTCCTTTAAAGTTCTGCTTTAGCAGCATGGAAAAGTTCAATGTTCAGGCAAGGAAACATAGAGCTGGTTACTCAGGCTTTATTTCCTCACATAGAAAAAGCAAAAATATGATTAATACAATTGTAGATTGATGTTGTTCTGTTCCACGCACAGATCTCTTGAGTCACAGTTAATTTGCAAAGTTGGATTTAAAGATGATACAATTACTGTCCTGGTAGTTTTCCTGGGCCTTAACTTAGGTCTTTGTATTGCCCAAGTGATTTGATATCACTGAATAAATAAAGGAATTGGACTTGATCCTTGTTAATCCCTTCCAACTCTGGATATTCTACAACTCTATGACTAAAAACTCACTAGCTGAAAATTTTTGTTAGAAAAGCAGTGTGACTGTTAGAAATGGGGAGGTTCTTGATTTTTCAGTGTGCTAAGATCATTTTTCAATTATCAAATTTCAGTTTACTTCACTGAAATTAAGATCTATGAGAATTCTAGACTGGATATCAGTGAAGGATATTTCAATTTCTTCCCAAACATTTCTGAGAAAGATGAGGGAAAAATGCACTGCTGGGGCCACACTAAAATACTCCTTTTTCTTTTGAGGAAGTGACATAAAACTGTGATCACTTCCCTAAGCTGCAGAGGACTCTGAAGTGGATGCTTTTGTTTGACAAGTCTGATTTTGAACCGCAAATGAAAGCGCAGCTAAGGGGAACCTTTGTGCTGTGTTTTGTCATATTTCCATCCAAATTATTGCTCTCTATCAGACTTTTGCAGAAGTGTTCTTGGAGACAGAAATAGTAGTTGTGCACAGTCATGGCTATACTAAGATAGGACCGTGTCACAACAAGTCACTAAAATATAGTATATGTGCTGTTCCAGGTTAAGTGTATGACTAGGATGGCTGTGTAGTAAAGACTGGTTCATGCAGAACAAACTGGTTTCTTTTAAACTCTGAAGTACAAAAATGCCCTTTTTGTTGGAGGGCAAAGCCACATTTATCTTTGCCCCACAACTCTTAGTGCTGTATAAATTCTTAGCCAAGCTTTCAGGTTGTGAAGCCCAAACCAGCTTGCACACTTTGTCACCATAACAAGAAATCTGATGGCTTATTTTTTTTTCCTCTATTTGCTTTGTTTATAAAAGAAAATAAGTAAGTAACCTCAGGGAAATTAAATAGTCATTTTACTGGGGATTATTTTTTCACTGGTTATTTTGCAACTGGTTACTTAGGATTATGTGACCACTAACTGATTTAGCAAGAGAAACAATTCTGAACTTGTGGCTTTAATTCTGAAGTAAAAACCCATCAGATGTGAGGCTTAGATACTAAACAAGGATCCTGTTTTTGTGACTACTGAGGACTCAGTTGTAGTGTTTATAATAAAAAAGCTTTTGCTGTACTGTTTTCACTAAATATTTAGATTGTTGTTAATTAAAATTTTATTTGTGGTTTCTCAAGATTTAACTTCTGGACTCGGACTTTAAATGTCGAAATGTTGTGGGCTGCAATATCATTGATAACATTTGTTTTTGATGTTAGATGATTATAAAGCAATGACATTTTACCCCAGCATTCCATAAATTTCAGGTATTAAAGGATAAAATTAATTCTGTGCATCCATTATTTTTAATGTCATACTTTTGGATCACATTAAGTATAAGTGCTTTGTGAATTTAAGAAGTGGGCTTTTGTCTATTTTAATCACAGTAATAATCAAGATTGCAGGGTCAAGCCCAATGTAATAAAAATATTTTTAATTTGTTCTCTTCCAGCAAAATCTGTCATTTTTCCATCAGTAGATGAATATAATAAGAAAAATGAAAGGTATAAAAATAACCAGGCTATGCATACTGTTCATTAATCCCTTATGTGGTAGGCAGCACTGTAGCTGATGTTCCAAAGCCTGAAGAAAATGACTCACAAATTGAATGTGCTTTTTATTCATATGTGAAAGCTTGCCAAGAATAAATGTGCCTGCCTATAAAAAAATGCAGGAAACACAGGGTAGGAAGAGCACTGAACAGTGTGTAGGTGGGAAGCTGTCAAACTGACAAAGATGGAGAGAAAAGAAACAGCTATTCATTAGTGACTGGGTGCTTAGTATTGATACCACTTATCAAAGGGAGATGCTGCCAAGGAAGGCTGGAAAGATGACAGCATATCTTTATAATTAAGGATAACCATGGAAATTTTCATAAAGTTAAGAACACATAACCTAAGCAAACTAAAACAAAGTATTTTTACATAAAAATTCAGAAATACTTGATCTTTATTCTCCCAATTCATATCTCTGTTCTGAAAAGCAACTCCTCCATAATGCTTACCTTTCATATTTATTGTGCTTCAGGTGTAGTATAGAAATCAGTTCATTTTCCTAATTAAAGGGAAGTCTTTATATCAAGCAGCCCTGCAGATTATCCACAAGAGTCTGAAAGCCAAATTAGAGTCTTTTGTTATGCCTACATCCAGAGGAAAGGTATTGCTTTCACTGGTACTAATGTAAAAGGATTAGAGGCATCATTCACCACTCCTGCTTTTGTGACAGTGCCCTGCTTTCTAGTGAAGTGATAAGAGCCTTGCCTGGATCACCTGTGCTCAGGGCTGCATCAGGGCTGGCTGCAGCTTTTTGGAGCTCTCTCAGTGAAATGACTGCACTGAAACGAGGAGTGGTGTCCAAACTGTCCCCTTGAGTGGCAAAAGTTGCTGTGAGAGTGACAACAAAGGTGAGAATGGCTGTGCTGTACAGGAACAGCCCTGGCCCCATCTTGTTTGACAGCTGCAAAAAGCAGGAAGGCTGAAGGACTGAAGGAAGAAAGTAGTGACAAAAAATACCTGCAAGGAGCTCATTCTTATGGTCAGCCATTTCATGGGCTTTACTTTGGTCTTAACACAGTCTGGGGAGTGCAGTGGCTGTTAAATAGAGCAATGGGTGTTTAGTGCTCATGTAGCTGATGTAAAGAGGCCATTACATTAAAAAGTTTAAAAAAGGGGAGAGGAGATTTTGCTGGGGTTTTTTCCAGTTTTAGTATGGGAAATAATAACTTTTTTGTGACAGTGAATATCAGCTGTAATCATTATTTAATGTATTTATAACAAAATGTCTTGGTCTAGGCTAGTACAGTCCTACAATTATACAGGAATTCTTTATCTGGACCAGGTGTCTAAATTGGATGAGCAATAAATATCCAGCAGAACCAGATCTAATGTGGGGGGCTAAATTAATTATTTTTTAAATGACAAATGCAATGTGCTATACTTAAGAAGGAGAATTAATGCAATCATAAAAACAAGATGGAATATTAATGTTGAAGAACCTGTATAAGGTGTAACTTCCATTGACTTAACAGCAAATAGAACCTTTTGCAAGATTCTATTTGCAGTTAAGTCAATGGAAGTTACAGAGCATTACAAAATTAATTCCATGTTAAAGTGATTAGTATTCAAGTCAATGTCAAAAGGCAAGTGATTTTGTGTTGGATTAAGGAAAAAACCAAAGGATAACTATTCCACTCTATTTGCCACTAGTAATGTGTCAGGTAGAATATATTCAGCTCTCAGCAGCACATTTTACCAGGAGTCCAGACCAATAGGAATCATTCAAATAAGAGTTATGAGAGGATAAGAAAGCAAGGCAAACAAAAAGATGAGAAGAAAGGAGTTTATTTAGCATGGAGATAATTAAGAGGAGACAAAATCTTCCAATAAAAAGAGAATAGGCAGAGGTTTGGGCTACTGAACTGATGCTGTGAGTGCAGGGCAGCTGCTGCACCACCAAGGCTTCAAGCAACCAGGGAAGCAACTGAACTTGGAAAGCCCAAAATCAAGGTTGAGAGTGCAGGAATCAACTTTCTCTCCTTCAACAGCCTTGAATTACACGACATAAATGATGGATTGGAAAATCAAAACTGATTCACCATGTGTGTATATGGGACTTTCAATTATTTTGCCTATGCATGAAGTAAAAATTTAATATATAATAAACAAAATTCAGGCAGTATATTACCAAAAAAAAGGGCTATCTTACAAGGAGAGTAGTGAAATCCTAGAGCTGACTGCTTCAGATTGCTTGGAATTTTACTTCTCTTGGATGAGAAACTCCATTAACATTCATTCAAGTGTTATCTTCCTCTGTTTCTGCTGAGGAATTTTCACTGACTTTCCTGACAGACATCTTCACTAAATGTCATATCCTGTGCTTTCCACACAGCACCTAAAATGTAATAACACTGTGTCCCAGTGTTCAAGAGCAGAGGATGAGTCCTTACACTAGGAATTAATTTTGTCAAGGTATATTCCACAAATGAAACAAGCACAGGCAGATATGTGTCTATGGGCAAATACTCCTGCTTGCCTTCTCATCTGCTGCTCTAATCTGAGAAGGAAAGCTAATTTTATATCATCTGTGTGAGTTAAATGCTCCCAGGTGTAAAATAATGGGGAAGCATTCTTTCACTGTTTCCAGACAGAAGAATGATTCAGTTCCGACCAGTCCCTTGGAGACCTCTTTCTTCAGAGTCACTTGGTTACTGTTTGGACTTGGAGGGTTTGGCCCCTGGGGCTTTGACAGGGTACAGATTTTACTCAAACTATGGCAGATTTCTAGCATTCCTAGGAAACTGAGTGATTGCCAAGAAGTGTGACACAGTTAGTCATTATGTTCTCAGCAGATGTCAGGACATCTGACAGTGGTTAGCAGCATCCCTGTGACTGCAGGGGAAAGGCCTTAGGAGGTAACCAAAACAATGATTTTGTTCCGTGGGTCTGATGGGAAGTGGGCTAGGAGTGGAGAGCAGAAAGTTCCCAGGATGAACTCTGCTAAGCCATTTGTTCATCCTCTTGGTGTAGTTTTGCAAAAATGCTTGCATGCTGTTTTTGTTTGGATAGCCCACCACACTGGGGTGGTGCAATGCAGCAAGAAAATGAGCTGACATAACCATGTGTCTGAAATTTCAGTGGTTAAGAAACCTGGTCAGTTTTCACAACCTCTTGTAGACTGAACTGGGTCACTGGCAGAGGTCACAGAGGAGATCTCATTTCTGGGTGCCAAGAAAATGACGTGTTCACAAACCAGCTGCCAGCCCTCACCCCCACCACATCTGAGTTGGATTGGTTTCTGTGGAGCTCTGAGTGTTTGATTGTAACATCTCAGGAGTGAGTTCATAACTTACTGAAACCTTTGGTGTTTTTAAGGCATTTTTTTTCCTGGTACCGAGCAGGGGAAATCCAAAATTTCTTCTTGCAATGCAGGATCCTCTCAACTTTTTAAGTTGAGCCTTTTTCAGTCCCTTCCAAAGGATTCCCATGCCTTTTGGAGAACTTTAGAGCCTTTGAAGTCCAACTTGGCATTTATTTTGACTTCTAAATACTAAGCCTTTATGGACTCAGGAAAGACCCAGATAATGAAACCAGAAAAAAAAAATATTCTGAAATCTTGTTTGGCAAGCTGAGCTTCACAGCAAGTTTGCCAAATCTAACATCTCTTATAATTAATAATTATATTTCATCAATATTTCCTATTGTACGGTCTTCAATAATATTTTAAAATCTATATACCCAGCTTCAAAATCCGAAAATGTATTTTCACCAATATTCAATAAGTCTCAAACCATTTTGGGGACTGAATATTTAAATAGAATTTAAATTCTATTAGTTGAGTCCTTTTTATATGTATTTTAACACCAAATGTTCCACTTTTGGAAGATCTGCTTGTGTGCTACAATTGCTCTGTTGGTAGTTATTGTGTAATACAGGTTGTTTTAGTTTTTCAAGGACTTAAATGCTATTCTTGAAAAGACTTTAGTGCTGAAATTTCTTGGGTTTTTTTTTTCTGTAGGTTTAATAGTTATAAATGGCTCAAATGGAATAAAACTAGTAAACTTCTGTGGACCTCAGTACTGATGAGGATTTCTCTCAGTTATTTGATTTTAATTCAAAGTTTGTCTAATAAGCTCAATTTTAGATGCTAAAGTTATATATCCACAGAGCAGGTGGGTAGTAAGTACACAAGTTCCCTTTTAACCATGACATAAAGACTGATTTTTGTGGATTCTTTTAATTAAAACAGGAAACTTAAACTAGTAAGAGTAGGAATCTGTAATGATTACATGATCATGTAAACTCTTGTCTTTTTTTTTTTTTTTTGTCTCCTTCCTGGGCCACTGCAAAGAGCACAGATAGATATGTTTGCATGTATGTTCTGAGACATCTGCTGTAGGAGAATGAATGAAAAACCTTAGGTCTGTTATTCTGGCTCCTATGGCAAGCCCACAAGCTCTGTAGAGCTTTCAAAACCCTCTAGGGTGAAATACTGCCTTGGAAAAGCAAAACAGAAAAATATAGTTAACCATATATTTGTAAGGGAACAGTATCAGGAACTGGGTTGTTGACCAGAATTTCCTTATAGACATTGACAAGGTGAAACTTTGCTAGTGTTCTTCACAATGCCTATAAAAATTTATCTAGAACATTCCCTGACCTAATATATATTGAAAGGCAGAATATATATTTTTTTTGCCTTGACTTTCTAGTTGTTTGCTGTTGAAAGCTGTACTGCAAGGACGGTCAGATGAAAGGAAAAAGAGTCTGGTGCCTGTCAGTAGTGCCAGCAGGGCTTGTGTCCCAGAGAAATGCCATCTGACAGGAGAGGGATGCCCTCTGCAGGCCTCTGGCCATCCCACACTGCTCCCTGGCAGATCCTTCACGAGCCAAATTCTTTGGGAGCAGTGCCTGGAGGAGAGCCCAAGGAAACCTTTCTGCCCTGGTGGTCTTTGTGTCTTTGTGTGTTTTTGTTATTCAGCACTGCACCCCAGCTCCTGTGACTCAGCCACGCTCCATAAATGTTTAGAGGTTTGTGATGAGGAGTTGAAGTTTATACTGTGAGCTGTTTTGGTGGAAAATTGAAGCCACACATTCGAATTGATCGAATGGAATCTGTGTTCCAATGCAGATGATGTTTTTCTTTTTACATCTGTTCAGTGTGCTGGGAGCTCTGCAGACAGATGTTGTGCAGTGCCTCTCTAGCAGAGCACACAAGCAACCTCATCTGGGAGTTACACCACGCAGTGTGCAGCAAACTAACTCAGCTATTCTGCTTCTCCCCTGTGCTCCAGGTGCTGGTTTGCCTCCACTGAAGCTGGTGCACTCGTTCTGTGCCATGAAAGCAGACGAAGGCCCGTGCAAAGCCATCCACATCCGATATTTCTTCAGCATCAAGAGCCGCAAGTGTGAGGTGTTTGAATATGGTGGATGCCATGGCAATGAGAACAACTTCCTGACGCTGGAGGAATGCCAGGAGAAGTGTGTGCCAAAAGGCCAGTACCCATTCTCTCACCCTCCTACCAAGCCTTCATTTGCAGCTGTTATTTCTCATTCACAAACCACTTGAATTGGGGAAGTAGAAGCTCTCTTCAGTTTCTATTATGACAGAAATACGATTCCTCTAATTATGTTCCCAAGTAGGTTGTAGTCATCTGAACTATTTTACATGGTGTGGAAAGACAGGTAGGTTTTGTAGTGTACCTGTGGAATAGAGGCACCACGGCAAGGAATCCTATTTTCTAGCTAGAGCCCTGTTTTGGATGAGTTCTTAAGTGAAATTGATTCTGAGGCTGAGCTAAGCTGGTGGGTAGCAAAGATGTTCTTTATTGCTTTCAAAGTGTCTAACGCAAGTTTTGAACCCAGGTTTGTCCTTTACTTGAGAAGCTGATGGAAGTCGTCCAAAATTTTGGCCGTCTTCTCTGTTTCAGCATAGTTACTACTACAGTAGTAGATAATTCTCATTACAAATGGCAGTTATGGCTATTTTTCAACTTTATTTTATTGAATTCTCCTCAGTTAATCATTGGAAAAAAAGAAAATGAGATCTAACATATGATACACAGCACAATGTGCACCAAGGGCTTTGGGAATGCTGGTTTTGCTATTAAAATTCATCCTTGTAATTAAGGTTTTCAGCATTGTACATATTCCTCACACAACTGATGAATTAGAAGACTTGTATCTTCTAGGATTAGCACAGACCACTTGCAAGCACAGCAAGTTCTCATAGGTTACAAAAAATACTTCCGAGAAATTTTGGATTAGAAAATTGGTTTCAGAAGCTCCTATTTGTGTTTTCTGACCAAAGCTGACTGCGTATGTGACAAGGTAATTTATAGCTTCAGGTTTTGTCAGGCAACAAATGTACATGTCTCTTACCTATTTTTCCATCCCTTCCAGAATTCACATCTACATAGTGTTTAGATCAGGCTTTAAATCGGTTACATTGTCTGTTTCTTAGCACATCTGTATTTCCTGATCAAAAGTACTCTGTATCTTGTTGCTAAATTTATTTAGAAATCTCAAAGTAAGTATCTGTCTCCCACTGCAGTGTCACAATAATGGCTTGAGCTGATTGCACATTACCCGAAGTAGTATTTCAAAAGTGTTTCTAGTTTTAATGCCTCTAATTTTATCAATCTGCAAATGCTAATAAGCCATTTCCATATTCCTTGAAAGCATCCCTGGTCTCGATGCTTTTGGTCTTTCCTAAGAGGAGACCTCACACATTTTATTTACTCACCACATATTAACTCATTATATGAGTTACCTTTCAGCTTTATTTTTCTGATCTGCTTGTGGCACCGTAATTTCTGGTTCAGTTAGGTTTAGCTTTTAAACAACTGTATGCTTATAAAGCTCTCTCTATCAGGATGGGAAAAAAACAACCAACAAAAACACTACAAAGTTTCACTAAGAGCTTGTCAAAGTCAAAAATGGTACTCCATTTTTTAAGTGGATGAAAATTTTCCAGTGCATTTTACTCTAAGAATCAATTTGAAACTTACCTTTTGATGGTTTCTGGACAGATCCTACTAATAAGCCCCAGAGACCAGAGGTGCTCCAGGGAAGAAGTGAGAAGGATCAGTCATAGCTTTGCTCTGTTTTCAGATGCAATACATGGATAAACACAGTGGTAATTATAGTAAAATAATATGAATTAGTAAAATGGCATCCCATCAAGAAAGAGGTATGTGGAAATCACAATTCTGTAGTTACTAAATAACATAATCCAGCATTTCAAGTAAGGAAAAAAAAAAAAAAAGAAAAAAGAATGACATGAAAAAAACCATTTTGCCCTACATTCAAGCACACACAAAATTCAGGAACCTCTGTCCTACTTGGATCTGAAACGGATCTTAAGCAAAATCTTCCTGAAGTGGCTGGAAAGGGAAAGAACCTAATGAATTTCTTTTTATTTTGAAGTCTCAGATACTTCCAGAAGTGCAGATTACTATTTTGGTGCTCATTTACCTGTAGCTGGTATTTTAGCAATTGGTAAGGATAAAAGCTCTTTACAGCACTGTTCCTTCTCCAAACTATACTTTTTTTGTCTTTGATTCATCATACCTGAGTTTTAAAAAAATACCAAAGTAAGACAGAATTCAAGTCATGGGTTTTAAAATCTTCCTTACAGACTATTGTATGGGAGCAGATCTCATTTCTGGGCAGAAAATCAAAGAAAGAAGGAATTCATTACAAATCATGAATCTGTTTCTCGTTATGACTCCACCAAGTTTAAGAGTAAAGTCTTTCAAGATAAAAAATTGAAAATTACTGTTTCCTTGAATAGCATTCAGTTTCAGAAAGGCCTGGAGTCTAGGATGGGAATTAGCTCTTCCTGATCTGATGCCAGGCTGGCTCTTGGTGGTTTCCAGCTAGTGTTTGGTTTGGGGTTTCAGCAGGACCCACAGCATCTTTACCATGCTTGGAGTGGGGTTATTTGCACCTGCCAGAATCTCATCCAAAACTTGACATTTCTGCCACAGGAAATTTGGAGTGTTTGTCCTCAATTTCAGTTTAAAGGCTAAGACAGAGGAATAAAAAGGAAAAGGCTGGCCTGATAGATGAGGAATTTGGAATTCAGTGTCCAAAAGCCACAATCAGGTGTCATGAGTGAAGATTTATCACATTATTTCTTGCATCTGATGCTGCTGTTTTCAGAGAATAAGCTGAGTTGGAAGGGACCCAGTGTTACTTTGATTCTGACACACATGTTGGATCTGGAAAAGATCTTCTAGGCCAAATCCTGTACTGGCATATATTTGGCATAACTCTATAGTATAAAACTGAAAGTTATTTAAAATGAGAACTGGCTTAGTGTCTCCATCTTGATACTCAGCCCATACACTTTTCTGTGTATGACTAACAGTGATCCAAGACTCTCTAAGAGCTGGATCTGCTTGGAGGAAGAGGAGAAACAAAGGTTCATGATCTCTGTATTCTCTGAGTGGATAAGAGCAGATAAAATGATTTGGTGTTACATACAGTGTGCTGCAGACCATCAGGCATAAAGCAAAGTAAACCCTTAAATTAATCCCTTTTGCTAACATAATACAGCAAAACCCTGTATAATTCTGTGAATTTTTATTAACTCTAACTCTGTGCAGTATTGTAGTATATAGTTGTATTCATCTTACTTACATTTCCAGTATTTATTACTGTAGGAGATCACTTTTTGGTGACTGTAGAAATGAGTCTGGAGAGTATGAGTGACACAAAAGTGCTTAGAAATAAAGAAAAATCTGAAATACTAGATTATCACTTTGAAGAATGTGAAGAACAGTATTGATAAAAATAAGCTCAAGGACAGCTACCTAATACATGCAAAAATTCAGAAGAAATAATGCAATCAATTAAAGTTTTTGATTTTCAATATTCAGCACAACTGCAAGAACAAATGAGCCAACATGAGGGACTTAGCAGATCAGGATAACCTGTTAACAGTTTGGAATCAATAAGCCACCAGACAGAACTGATTGATGTCAGTAAAACAGAGTTGAGAGAGCCCGGCTGTGTTCTGGCCACTCTAAGGCTCTCCAAGACAATGCTCACATTCAAGATGAGTACTTCTGAATCAGGCTTCCTAGAAATCAGCTGTATTTTCTGTTTCTTGTGCCCAGTAGTCACAATTTCAGGGAATGCAAAAGCACTTTCTAAGAGGAATTTGCCTATAGGTGCCATTGTTTGCTGGAAATGAGAGTAATCTCAAATGTCACTTTGTGTCACTACCACAAAGACCTTAATTTTCAAGGCCATGAGTATAAATTTTAGGCTACTTAAGCTTGCTACTATGGGAAAATACCTGCTCTGATAAATGGTTCTGGTCACGATGGCAATTCTAATGTCTATTATTTAGAGTGGATTTGCTAAGAAATACGCTTTGTTTACAAAAAAGAAACCAACTCAGATGTGGATTTGGATTTTTGACTGAAACCAGAAGCAAAAGCAGCATTGACATGGTAGTAGGATTAAGATATTCTAGGCCTGTATAAACTCACAATGAAATTTTCCTTTTCTTTGCCAGAAGAGTGTAGATCACATTCCAAAGTATGATTGCTGATTTTGCCCCGAAGGGGACAGCTGAGTGAGATTAGTGAAACGGCCTGACGTGCGTGTCCGTGTTTAGGTCATGGGTTTAAATGCTGAGGGCCAAGCCTCCTACTAATAGGAAAAACTGGAAACCTGTTCAAAGAAATGCTATGTCACTCTGAAGTGCGTGCCATGCCTTTAATATTTTTTAAAGGGTAACAGCTGCATTGTCCCAGAGCTGGAAGGAAAAATGTGTCATGACAGAATTTCTACCCAATAGATCTGCTTTGAAAATATAACATCAGCACGCTTCCAGAGAAAACTAGGGTAGAATTATCATACAAAAGGGCAGTAAAGTACAAAACAAGAATTGTGAAGCAATGCAAATAAGGTGACTTAAGGCAGTGTCCAAAAGCTGCTGGCCACCTTTCTCTCAGCTGTCAAAATATTGTCGGCCTTTCTCAGACATTGTACAATCTGCTCTGCCCTTGGACTCCTTTGCAGTTTTATGATTAGATAGTCTCCTACAAGGAGAAGGTTTGTTTTCCATCTCTAAAAAGGAATTTGGGGTTGAATTAAGATACCCAGTTTCTTGAGCTGATATGATAAAACTCAGGCTCCTGCATTAAAAATGACAATTACAACTTCACTGCAGATTGTGCATGGAGAGAACCATGCAGACAAAGTTTTAATCTACAGGCCCCTGGGATACCTGGGGATACTTGGCCAGCTGCAGTTAATTAATATCAATAACTGCATGAGGAAAGCTTCACTCAGGCCCTAGATGGCAGAGCAAAGGGAATTGGGTAGGATGAGGGAAGCCTTACTGTCTCCCTCAGCCAGCTCCACAGTATGAGCAGTATTAGTAACTACTATGAGCAGTCAGGTTGTTAGTCTGCTAACTAATTACTCCTCTTTTGAGGAGTGAGATTGCATGATGCAGGATCCTGGATGCAGGAGCAGGAGGGGCAATTTCCCTGTTCAATTCTAAATCGGCATAATTTGATTTCAGTACTTGCTATATTGTCAAGTTTCCAATACAGCAGGTCTTCCTATATGAGGGAAATGATATTCAGTTCTCCACAATGAGCTTTTGTGCAACTTCCCAAATAAAGAGGAAAAGGAAGAAATTGTTTTCTTGCTTCTCATTGCTCACTGTCACTGCTAAACACACTGGTGTCACAGGTGAGACTTAACATATCTGCTTTTGCTAAATACTTTTATTTTTATTTTTCCTGCAGAATTTCCTCAGAAGATGGCATTAGCAAAAAATAAGAAAGGTAATTATATTTACATCATAATTTAAGATTCTTCTACCACAATAAGGAATGTATTTTCTTCTTTTGTTAGCTCAGAACAGTACATAGCTTATCTTCTAACAAAAACAGCAATGTCAGTTTAAAATGAGTTCTTAGGCTGAATCTTCTTCTGTCTTCATGAAAGAATTTGAGGACAGTTGTGGTCACTGAAGATGGTAGCTGCAATCTCTTCTCCACAAAATAAATACATCATTTCTCTTTTTTCTGTCAAAAGAGGAACTCAGCAGAGATTCAGGCATGATATAATTAGCCACGACGGGGAGCTCCTATCATGTATTTTGAGAGCAAGCTAAATGCTTTGTACTAATGCCTCTTTACTTTTAGAAAAGTGGGGAAAATTGCTCTGAAAAAGAACTCTTTAAGCATTGTCTGTGGAGGAGCTACCAGAGGATAGGGCAGATGCCCTAACTGCAAATCAAACAAAGGGTGCAAGTTATCCATTCTTGAAGGGACAGACTTTTAACAGAACTTTAAATTCCTGATACCCTAGACTTCCAAAACAGCCAGTGCTAGAGTATTGGGAGTCCCTTATTGGAACACTGTTGGTCTGTTGAGGAAACTGATGTTCCTAACAAGAATATTTCACTTTCACGCTGAGTAGAGCTTGTGAAGACTTACTCTACCCTTCCCCTTTGCACATTGGAGACTCACCTGGATGGGGCCCACTGAGGGCAGCCAGAGCTCCACAAACACAGACTTGAGTACACTTTGTCACAAGTCAGCTCCTCTTTTTCTGCTTCTTCTCCTTCATCTGTCCTTCCACTCGGGACTTCCTGAATGGGAGTGCACTTAGCAACTTGCAGAAATGCAAACATTTGCACTTGCATTTTGAAATGGACTATAATCAAATCACCTATCTTTACAGAATGGTATTTGGAATATTTTCATGTGAGATTATGGTTTTCTTTTCCTGTTTTCTACTGTCTTTTCTTCTGTCTATTCTTAATGTGTTGCAACAAGTCATTATTATATGTGGAAGCTACTAAGGTTGATTTTCCATGCATGCTGCAGACTTTGGCACTACTTCATTTAAGGGCTGACCCTAATTGCCTGCTTTTAATGACAAACAAGAACACATCCTGTAAAATTCAGCCCATGGCTATCATCAGCATTGTTGCACATGCACTGTTGCTTCCACTAATGTAGTTTTGAATATTGAGCCTTTAGAGAAAGATGTGACATTTAGAAGTACAGTACTGGTTTGTGTGGTTAGGATTATATTACCTTCATGAACTCTCTCTTCAAAAGTAGCTATAAAAGTTAGCTATGAGCTCAGCTAATTTGGACTTAATTTCATTTGCAAGAACCTGCAAGAACCATTTTAATATAAGACTATTCTAAATTAAAGACATCTGTTTTTAAGACTCCATCATAATCCTGTAGCCTACTTTGCAAACCCTTATTTTTACTTGCCTTCCTTTTTCAGTTGATATCTATCTAATAATCCCTTTGTGTTAGTTTGCAGTATTGTGCAATTTTTGATGAGAGATTTTTTTATGTAGTTCCTGTTATCTGTGAGCTCCTAGGAGATGGAACAGATACTCCTGGTGCAGCCCTGCTGCTCCCTGTCTAGGCACCTGCCTCACCTCTGTTTCCAGCTAAGAGCACAGCATGTGCCTTGCACATATTTCTCAAATTTATTGCTCTGTGTGGGCTCAGCTTTCTGAATCTGTGCACATCAACACGTGCTGCCTCTGTGTAGTGAGAGAGGTGAAGCACCTGAACTGTGGATTACACTCACTGGCAGAGAATGAAATTTCAAAATTAAGCTATTCAGGAATGCTAAAAACAGTTGATTTGGTTGTTTTATTCAAGAATATTTTAGTGATTTAATTTTACATGTAATCTCTGAAAAATATTTTTTGCTGTTCTTGAAGTATTATAAAAATTGAAATGCAGTATATTGCCAACTAATTCTTAGAAAAACACTCGTTATGAGCTATTATAATATTTTGTGTAAATTCAACATGTGCATCAATAGCCTTTAAGAATCACCTTGTTCTAGCAATGAATTTGAATATGTACCTACCTAAAATAGGTGTTATAGGATTAACTTCTTTGCAAGTTGATAACCTACTTCTAAAATGTTAGGAATTGTTCTATATACATTTTTTTAATGACAGCTGGCTGCACACCATTTTAGTCTCAATATTTTGTGAATTTTCACAGCTAAAGAATGCCTTCATATGTTACACCTGATGGGATTTTCTTATATGATGTTAAGTAGACTTTTCTCAGCAAGTCAACTCAGACAAGAATCATATTTCAAAAAAATCTGTTAGCAAGAATCTGAGAATTCCTCCACATATATTTCTGTATTGTAACCATGATTGTAAGAATACTATTTCAAGAAAAAACTGAATATGGTGAGGAGTTGACTTTTGGGGATTGTCATATTGCTGTGTGTTTTTCTTCCCTGCCAAAGGATGTGATATCATGCTGTGATATTCAGTCAAATTATGCAATATTCATTTGTTAACTATTCCTTGGTTGATATTGTAGTTACTGATTGCAAACTCAGGGCTGGGGCTGAAACAATGTAGGATAGCTGCTCTGTCTCCCTGTTTCCAGTATCCTTTTACAAGGACAAACTGCCCTAGACAAACTGCACTGCTAGATATTTTTTCTGTTCTATTTTAAAACTTCTTCCTTTTTTCTTCTATTTGAGAATTGCTTTGTGTTAACATTGAGGGAAACATAAATAACAAGGATGTGTATTTAGGTGCAAGTGATCCAGCCGAGGTTCAGGTCTTCCTTTAAATCAGAATAAAAACTAATTTTCAACTTAGAATGTCAGTGTTTTGGAATTTTAAAGGACTTATTAGTTGACATTTTTCAAGATGTAGTTTAGTGACTACTTGCACAGAGCAATAAATACCCCTATAATGTTCCAGTGTAAATATAAATAATTAAATATAGAATAAAATAAATAATTACTATAATTAAATAATATATCATGATACAATATATTTATAATTGTATTTACTAATTATTATAATATTTAGTGTATTTAACAGTTCATTCATATAATTATTCAATTGAATATCATTGTAATTAAATCTAGAACAAAAACAGCACAAAAAAGCAGTAGTTATTTTATAGTTGGCCTTTAGCCCAAAGTCACGGGGTTATTTAGTAAACTTCCTCCAATTCTGCTGTTGTCTTGGGGTGCATTTTAGTTTTTTTCTTCCCCCACCCTGTTCATCATTTAGCACTGTTTCTAGGACAGCCTGACTTCTGCTTCCACGCCCAAGAGCCCGGGGTCTGCCGAGGGTATTTTACCAGGTACTTCTACAACAAAGACACAAAATTGTGTGAGGCATTCAAGTATGGTGGGTGCCTAGGAAACCAGAACAACTTCAGGAGTCTGGAGGAGTGCCAGAATACCTGCCAAGACAACTGTGAGTTGATGTTTTTAATCACTCTTAGTTTTACTCTTGTATAAAAAATGGTGTGTTTTGAAGGTATTTTGCATGGAAAAAATGCAATTTAGGGCACCCTGAGGTGACAGTAATTTATATATGAAATTTAGAGTAATTATACATATTTTTAAATAAAAGTAGCAAAGTGTAAAGTATGGAGTAAAAATTGGTAGGTACTATTTAAGGAATATTACATGACTCCTACATTTTTACTTTTCTCATGGCAGCTAAACTAAAATCTGCCATTTGTTTGGCTTAACAATACCATAAAACACTTCTATATGTTTTTAACCCATAGGTCTGCATATACTCCTTTCAAACCAAGTCTTGTAATGACAAGAGGTGCCCATACAGGAATTTTTAACTCCCTGTGTATTGCTAGCTTCCCACCAAGATTCCTGGAACACCTGTGTGTCCCTTGGGAATGACTTGGCTGTGCAGCTTAGGCTGCCAAAGCCACTCAGACTGACCACAAGCCAGTCATTTGCTTCCTTGTAATGCTCATTTCAATGAATTGTTCTACATCAGGACATACAGTGACCTTCAGAGCTCCCCTCCCTTCACCAAGTGCCTCATTTTATTCATAATGTGAACACATTTTCCCACCAAGAGCCTCCAGACCTTTTTATCTTGCTTGTTTCTAGTGGGCCTTTTTCCAGCACTGTTTCATAAGCTGTCATTTTGGCAAGGGGAACTCGAGCTTATTCACACTTAGAGTAGAAAAGACCCACTATGCTTCTTTCTAAAGATTTTTTTTTTTTTAAATTTATAAATATAGAGCCATGTGCATTTTCTCTACTTTTGCTGAAGCGTTTCTTCCTGGGCTGTGATTCCACTTTTACCTTCTGGACCAAAAGCTGCAGAATATTCTTTTTCATGACTTTAGTCTAAAATAACACCTTTGTGTAAATTTGCATGAACACTCAAGAAGAGAGGGTTGCCATGGTCTAAATAGATTAAAGCTTTTTATTTTTTGATATATTGAATCGATACCAATTTTTGTTTGTGTTTTCTTAGCAGTTTTCACTATTTTTTTTTAATTTAACAAATTTATTGCCAGCTGTTACAGCAGAAGAGCATCCCAGCACTGTGAACAGCAGTTCCCCAGCAGAAGAACACCCCAGCACTGTGAACAGCAGTTCCCCAGCAGAAGAACATCCCAGCACTGTGAACAGCAGTTCCCCAGCAGATGTACCCAGCCAGTCTCCTGGGATTTTTGGTAAGAATTAGCTTTTGCTGTTTATAATCAAGCCTTTGATGCTCCTTGGTTTTTCCACTGGTTTTTCCCCATTTATTTGTATGTCACTGGAAACACCTGAGCACAGGGAAGTCTTTGACATTAAAAGTAGCTTCAGAGCCACTTTCTTGCCAGCAATACTTATTTTGCAAAAGGCTTACAATTTCAAAGGTTAGGATGTCTGCTGGCAATATAAAAATAACCTTACCAAGCTGTGTACAATCTAAATTTTACATCAGTAAAATTAAGGAATCAAAAAGAACTCATTGCAGAGTTGTTTCAGCAGCCTGAATTTCCTGAGCCTTTGGGCCTTAGAGATGTTGCTTGGCAACTGGCATCAGCAGTGGGTTTGAGCAGGGCCAGCAGGTACCAATCACAGATGATTTCCAGAGCTTGGATGTGTTCACGTATCCCACCCTTGACTCTTTCGTACCCACTGCCTCTATTTTTTTCTTTTAGGTAATTCGCTGCCAGCTGCTTCAGATGAGAAGTCCAACACCCTGAACAGTAGTTCCCCAAAAGAGGAGCCCAACCAGTTCCCCATTTTCTTTGGTAAGAATTAGCTTTTGCAGTTCTTAGCTCTTGCTCTTTTATATGGATTGAATTTCCATTTCAACCCATTTTCTGACATACCTGAGACTAAAGAATGGGGTTTGATCTTTGCCAAAGGATTTGATAAGCAGAGAAAGCCAAAGCAAAAGAATGTGTCACAACTTATGGATCTTTCATAAATATCAGCAAGTGGAAGACTGACCACTCTCTTTAAAAAGTGTGCACTTCCTAAAGGCCTGATTAATACAAAGAGCAAAAGCAGTGATGCATAATTCCTTCAGTCTAAATTAATATTTTTGTGAGGATCTAATAGGGAGTTGATTTAAATTCCTTTCATCCATTAAAAAAGAACAACATTTGGATTTTAGAACATAGCATAGTGAAATATATTTAATACCAAAATGTTTGCATTTTCACTGTGACCATATTAAACTCACTTTTGGGTTGAGTATAATTACAATGAGTATGAATTAATTTAAGATGCTTTAATTAATGTAATTAATTTTAATTTCATTAATTTAAAATGTCTCTCCAAGGTATTTTTGCACTATGTATTATAATGGAGATGGGACTCTGGACCTTTACTGAGGAGGGATAAACTTTGACAGTATCAGCAGCTGGACACTGTCCACTGTAGGTGGCTGCTGCTTGCTCACACTGTACAGGGTGATTGAATTTGAAGCATGTCATTTTTATGATCCACAGTTGTGCAAGAGGAAGCAACAAACAGTTGGAAAGAGCCTGAGCATTCTCACCAAGTATTTATGTTGGTTTTTTGCTTTTGCACTTGCTTGCACTTCTGAGGACTGAGTGATGAGGTAGAGACTGGCTAAGGTTTTTTGCATTTTCTAAGTTCTGTAAGATAGCAGGTGTGTAGGTGGCATTCCTGTGCTCTTTGCTCTGAATGGAGTGTCCAATAAAGCATGAGTGTGTGTTGTACCCTGTTTTCTGCCTGCACTGTAATCTACAGGCACTGCTGGTTTGATGCAAGTTTCTGCTCAGTTGTGTTGTTTACCACGTGCAAAGCATCAATCGCTCTGTTATTTAAATGAATGGATATAAAACAGTAAAGCTTTTGGCAGCCTATTTTACTGAAAACTGTGTGAATTACATCAGGTCTGGTAATAAGCCTAGGGGCATTAAGGGGCAGGCACATTCCCTGAAGGTTTTTAGTCACAGTATGAATAATCCTCCAAACAGCTAACCTATACCAGGAAAGGGACATGCTTCACTATGTTTTCTCAGAGGAAATGGAAGGGGTTTTGATTGTGCCAGCAACAGGGAATTTTCCTGCACAGCAGACTTTGAGGGTAAGAGAAAGAGAACTGAAGACTGATGGAACAAAGAGTGAGTGTAGCAGAATGGGTCGGGTGAGAAGCACACCATGGAAGGACCAGAGAATTTCAGTGCAAAGTCTGAAGACCCAGCAGGTTCTTCCTAATTGTGTGACCTTTGCCTTGCACTTGTCTGCCTCATGCAGCCTCCTGCTCTGTTTATCAGCTGGTACCCTTCAGGCTGCTGGAACGGGCTGAAATCAGGCGCTTTTGTGCAATCCCACCAGAGGGGAAGGCCAAAGCTGACAGCTGATTTCCCCACAGAGACCTGGAGAACAGTGTCTCCATCGCTGCTCTTTCTAGAGGTGCAGTTACAAAGTGAAGCTCCAAGGCAGAGACAGGTCACACAAACCTGCAGGGTAACTGTCTGTACCTTTCTGTGAGGGACAAGAATTTGACTTCACATATGAGGCGAGGAGCAGGGTGAGCTGTTTGGGATGGAGTGGATGATGTGCGTCTCCTCAAGCACAGGCAAATGGATCTGTCACTGTAATATCTATTTGCTATGTATATTGGCCTGGCTATGTATCTTTTTCAAAGAACATTTAAAAAATTAAATGTAATTTAGTTAATTTACAGTAAAAAAAATTACAAGGAGTTGTCTCTTATAGAATACCTCGCCTTACAATTGACATGCTATCTCATCTTGATTTTAAGAAAAAAAGAAATTTTTTTGGTATGTGTAACTCTGTAACAATATCAGGTTTTTAGATTTACAATATATTTCAGAAGATTAAACTGTTCTATGGCCAAATAAAGCAAACTGTGGATAGACATGAAGTTTCTAGCACTCTCAGCAATGAACTTTCTGCAGAGATTGAAGATTGTTCTAGTCTCACTCTGCTGAAACATCTATAATAACTTTTACTCTGTGCAAAGTAAAAGAGAGTGAGGCTAAGAATCAAAGCTTTCATTTTATGTGTTCTACAGTAGAAAACTGCAAGCACTATATCTACATTTGATTGTGAGATTTGAGTGGGAGACAGGATCAAAAGTCAACTTTCAGCTCAGCGAGTTTGGAATAGCACAAGGATGCAGGTCCTGTGAGTACAGAGTCAGGGTCATCTTTTGCTGATATAAATTGGCACAGTTCCATTTGCTTTAATGGATCTGCACCAATGTGTACCTGTGGATTACTGTCAAGTGCAGCTGACTCATTATTTTCGTAATAGCCTGTCCACTTGAAGATTCTTTTATTTTTGCTTTGCTGCAACCAGAAATGAGGAGCTGAAGTCTGCAGATATTGAAAATCTGGCAACAAACATGAAGTTTCATGAATGTCACACACTTGTGTCTGGGGAGAAATAGTGCTCACTGTGTTCCCTTTCCTCCCAAGATAATTGCAAACTTGTTTTCTAGGCTCAATAATTAGCAGTCCATTGTCACACAAGCCCTGCAAAGCCTGAGGGATAAGGATTATTGTTGCAATGCAGAGTTGGGGTTCTTTCTGATAAATGTGAGTCTGTATCTGGATGTGCATTTTTGAGATTCTGAGATTGATTAATCTCTGATTTTTCAGAGATTATGATCATGTCATCTGTTTATACCTTAGGAGGACGGGATTCAACAAAGGGCTCTATTATAGGAACTGAATCTTAAACCATACAATGTGTACCTCTACTTTTTTATGTGGTTTTGTGGCTAGTGGGACTTTTGCTTCTTTCATTTTCTTTTTTTCTTCATAAAAAAAGCAGGAGAGAACTTTTCAACAACTCTCAGAAAAATGGGGTTGTAAAACAGAAACATTTGGGAGAGAAACTCAAGAATAGACATAACAGCTCAATTTTCTGTTCCATCATGTCCATAAATACAGCACTAGGAACTGGAGCTGAACAGAGACATCTCACCTGCTGTAATGTCCTGGTGGCATTGTTTGCACACTGCCTCACAAGCTTTCACATTGTCCTGCCAATAGACACGCTGGGCATGACACAGAGAATGTTTTCTGCTTACCTGAAGTAATTTCCTTTAGTAATCAATACATTCAAAAAATTCATAATTTTTATGATCTTCAGCATAGAGGAAGTTATGATAAGTTATGTAGTTTTTATTTTAAAATACTGTTTTATTGGAAAAAAAAGGCTCTAGGTTGCAAAATTAAGAAGTTTTCTTCACGGGCTGGTTGCTTCTGTGAGTGAAGAGCATGCAGGTATTTTGAAGATAAACAAGGAACAGCATTTGGTATTGGGGGCATTTATCTGACAATGATATAGGCAAGGAATAACATAATTTTTGGGAAGAATACAAGAGGGATTCTGAATAGCACCTGGCTCTCTCTGGTGCACTGTACATGCACAGGCAGTCCTTGTTACCACATCACTGGCTCCATGGCTCCCCCAAATCTTGCAGTCATTGTGGGAACTCCTTGCTGAGGGAACTGTGGACTCCCTGGAGAATTCTACGTGGCAGATAAGTAATTTGCATTACAAAGTGTGTATTTGAATTCTCTGTTATAATTAACAAGTCTGTGCTGTTTGGCCCTTTGCTCACTGGCAAGCCTTTCTGCTCTGTTCTTTGTAGGCTCAGAAATTAGCAGGCTTAAATAGGCAAGCCATGCTGAACATATGCTTTGGGAACTAACCTCCTCTCCAGCTAGAGAGAGATTAAATTAGTTCCAGGCTCAAGAGTTCTCAGAGCAGTACCAAAAGCATTGCCTTAGTTTATATAACTACCATCTTCATTACAAAAACCAGTAGGTTTAATAGAGATTTTATCACATTGTGGACTTCTACTCTGGACCCAGAGTGAAATTTGGTCTTGCAATTGTGAAAAGAAGTTAAAGAGGTTCTCACTTTATAACTTGAAACTAACTTAGTCTGTCTCAAAAAAGCAATTCATTACTCAGTTTCTAAATTTCAGAATTTATTTTTTTAATAGTATGATGTTGCTAACACACCATTCTATTTCTTTCCCAGCCATTTTTCATACTTTTTCACCACAACTGTTCAGCTGTTTTATATTTCAGATGAACCTTTTTTTTAGCAGCTGTACCAAATGTAAGACATCTAAGATGCAGCATGTGCTTTTTGGATATTTTTTCAGCCTCCTGCATTGTCCAGGTTTTTAATGCATAACTTCTTGCTTTCAGCAGCTCATCTGCTTCCCACTTTTGTGACCACAGGATGTCTTCAGCTTTGCTGTAACCCAAATTATTTCCTCAAATTTTTATTTGTTTTTCCACTGAACTCCTTCTGTGTGGCTTTGTATCTTCAAGAGTTCCATCTGACTGGCTTCACATGTGCATTTATATATTCATTTATTGCATTTGTGCACCCAGTTCTGCTGCTTCCTGAGGAGAAATGATGCTCTTTTGGGTCCCACCTAACTGGTGATATAATGGCCCCCATTCAGCTCCTTGCAGCCTGTGCAGCAATTTTACCAGTTCCTATTTTGTTTATTAGTCATTCTTGGGTGATAGATGATGGAGTTCTTCCAGGTTTGGGAATTCTGGCATGGATTTGCTTCTTGAACTTGTTCCAGTGCCCGGGTCCTTTGGCTACCCCAGGTTCATCCTCCAGTGTTTCAGTTCTCAATTGCAGTCATCCTGAAGGAGCAAACCACCAGGCTCTCCTTGGAATGGTAAAATCCTGCCAGCAGCACTAACACACCAGCATCTCCATTCATTTGTGCACTTGCTCCTCACATTCAGTGCTTTTTTTATTCTGCAAGTTGCAAGCTAGTGTTTTATAACTGCTCAATGGCTGCTGACAGACCCTGTTACTTAGGTCAAGCTTTCTGTAGTCATTCAACAAATTCAGCACTGAGGTATTGAATCTTACACTGGAAATACTGTGTGTTTTTACCTTTTCCTCTATTCCAGAATGTCTAGCAGTGATTTGCTCCATTAATTACCACAAATATTTACCATAATTTTAAAGCTGTCCATGTTTAATTTATTTCACATCACTTTCTACAAGTGCTTCACTTGAAATGCCTCAATCTCTCCCATAGCAGAAATGGCAATTTTATCACTAACAATACTAGTAAAGGTATAGCTTTCAGGTAAGCTTTTGCTGGCAATCCAAAGACAGGATGGCATTTTACTGTGCTATTTTATTTTTTTTTTTTTTTGTAACCATAAAATGCTTATGCCAAATATCTTGGATTTTCAGGAGAGCAGAATTCCATTTGTCAGCAAAAAAATTCAAATAATATTGACATAAAACTGAAACACTGCGGTGTTGTCTCACCTTGTTTTTCTTGGTACTTCCAGACCCCCCTGCTGTCCCTTCCTTGTGCATGACCCCCATGGACAGAGGGCTTTGCAGAGCCAAAGAATTGAGATTTTTCTACAACTTCTCGACTGGAAGGTGTCGCCCATTCAGCTACAGCGGTTGTGGCGGGAATGAGAATAATTTCGTCTCCAGAAAGTCGTGTTTGAGGATCTGCAAGAAAGGTATGGGAAGTGCTACTGCCCCGGCTGTGGCTCAGAGGTAAATATTGTGTGGGTCAAAATGTTCTCTTGCCACTTTTGGTAGTGAGGATTGGACTAATCAAATGTAACAGTTGGAAGTCTCAGGAAAGTGAGAATGGAAATCAGGAGAGATACAGAGCTAGAGAGAGAAGGAGGGACAGTAAGTGCAGTGTAGAAGAACAGCAATAACACAACATGGCATTGGTCAGGCGTATGAAGATTTTAGGTAAGACAATGTTTTTTCTTTTTTTTTTTTAAGCTAAATTAAAATGAACCTTGTCTCTTATTTCTGATAATGTTTGATGTCTTCTAATTTTACTTCGTTAATTTTACCTTTAGGGTTCAATAAGAAAAAGGGTGAAAGAAGATTAATAAGAATCAAGAAAAAAAGAAAGAAACAGCCAGTAAAGGCCCTGGACATGGAAATCATCCCTGAAGCAATGCAACTTTGATTTTTATGGAAATGTGATGTAAACTGCTCTTCACCTGTGAATGAAAACCTTCAGTGTACACCATTAAAATATATTTACTGATTATTTTGATTATATATTACTAAGCTGCTTATATTTTTTTATGTATTCCTCAATCATGTTAATAAACATTACCTCTTACTTTGCTAAAGGCTTTTAAATTGCTGTTTGCTTGTATATAATTGTCAGAGCTGCAGCAGGACAATAAAAGGTGTGAGTGAATGGTTAAAATGCAGAGAAAATTCAGATTTAATTTCTTACCCTATTCTTTTTGAATTCTATTTTTGTACTAAAGAAAGCACAATACTTGTGAAAGAATAATCACTAGTCAAGCATGATTGTTTCCATCATCGATTAAAAGATAGGTGTATTGCTATAAAACGGAAATAGGCACTGGATTTGTTTTAATCAAATTTATTTTAGGTTATGCAGGCCTAGATTTAACTCCATTGAAGTGCATATAATTACAGTACTGTAAGTTGAATATGAAATCAGAATTAACCCACGAAAATCCATCAAGGGAGTGTTAAAGCTGTAAAAGGTGTAAAGCAGAGTGGCAAATTTTTGGAAAGATTTAAAATTGTATGTGTTGGGATCATTGATTTTTATCCTTGTTACTGATCTAGACTCATGGCTAAGCTTTACTGCTGAAATTGTTAAAAAATTATGCATTTAAATACCAGTATGGAGAGGATAAGTAAAATCAAATTTTTATACTGAATTTTTATCCAAATCTGTTTCCTGGTGCTTACGTCCTTTCATGGCTCTTTCAGTCTAGGATGCATTAATTCTGATTTGAAAGATTCTCAAGGAACAGGAGTGTACAGCAGAGAGCACTAATGTAGAGCCTTGTCATGTGAAATGCATGAGCACTAGAGACTACCACTGCAAGAACCACATAAATAAAGTGCAGTTCTGCCAGGGAACCTACAAACTCCACAGGATTAATTTGGCACGTTTTGTCCCCTGGTTTCAGCTTCAATTTGCTATCTTCCTGTTCTGGTTCCTCACTCTGCCCTTTCTCTCCAGGTTTTGCTGCCCTTCCTGCACCAGGAGTGGAGTCTGTAGGTGTGGGTGCCCTGCACAGGAGCAGAGCAGAAGGGGAAATACTCAGACCAGCTGGAGTCCCTCCCTGCAGATAAGTGGAGAACCCGTGGATTAAACTGCTCCCAGACCTCTCCACTCGTCCCATGGCACCTGCCTGAGCACAGCAGGTCATGTGGCCTCCCCAGGGCCAGGGGATTTAGGCACATTTGGGGTGGGAGGGTCAGGATTTGCCCTTATGCCATGGTTATCCTGCTTGTGTCTGCCTGGCCAGGGATGCAGGTGAGGGCACAAATGTCTGCATCTTATGGTCAAGGCAGTAAAATATCTGATCTTCCACTCTTAGCTGTAAACATTTCCCATGGGCTGCCAGTATTGCAACTTAGATAATTTCTAGATTACATGATGTACCTCAAAGGGAGGCAGAGCTGAAGTGACTGCATTAAACTAAAACATTCAGGGCTTTCATGTAAAAGACAAGGAAACTCATTAAGCCATCCCACCAAGAACATGAAAAAGGATTTGTAAGCTTTGTGAGATTGATTAGATTACAAACTGGAATGATGAACTTTCTAAAACAATGTTTTGAAATGAAACAATAGATATAGAAGGATAGGAAAGAAAATATGGATTTGTGTGCAGATTGTCTTGTGATTCCTGTGTCATTTCATGACAGTGTCTCTCCTTCAGGCTCCCACTTGTTCCAGCAACTTGTCCCTGGCTGCCTGGACTCAACACCTACAATACTGACACGGGACAAAAAAAAATCTAGGGAAAAAAAAATCATCCTTTCAGTCCCAGCAGAACCCTGGCTGTGTGGCTGCTCTCCATTCTATAAGCTTCCTTCTTGCTGAGCTCTACTGCCAACTGAGAGGGTCCCCTCCCTGAGAGGGATGAGTCTCTCCCAGGCCTCTGAGACTCCTCCAGGACTGCTGTAGCTAGGACAGGACTGACAGGTACTCTCTCCCATCCTCTCCTACCCCGCTCACACTGCACTGAAGAAACTTGTGCTGCTGCAGTACATTCTGTAATAACAGCAATTAAGGGATCCACTGAGGTCCCTGTTGTGTCATTGTTGAGACAGAAGGGAATTTGTACCACTAGCATCTCAAGAGTTCCTCTGTTTCAACTGACTAAGAAAACGTTTCTCAGTGATTCATCTGTCAGGCTTGCTGCTTAGTGCAATGAGAATTAAGGCTGCAGTGTCACAGACTGTAAAAACCTGATTATAATCAGGATTTGATCAGAGAGTGCAGGCTGCTCTCAGCTGTGTGCGCACTCAGTTTGGCCACCACACCAGCCATCCAGCTGTTTCTGGTTTTGTTTAGCTCTACAGTACATAGAGCTATTTTTCCCATAAAAAGTCCAAACTGCAGTGTGATATGATCTTCACATAACAGGAAGTTTCTTTTGTGCCCTTCTGCTTCATTCACTTTTTTTTGCTCCTGTACCTCCCATAGCTGCAGAACTATCAAGTCTGAGAATAAGAAAAAAGGATCTACGCATTTCCCAAAGACAGCTAAAGGATGAGCAGGGGCACAATTGAGGCACAACGCAGAAAAAGGTATGGACCAGGAGCCAGAATGCTGAAGCAGTCAGAACATGAGGCTGTGCTAAGTTGTTAGAGTGACTGTACAGTTCCACTTGACCAGAGTCCATTCACCCAGTCATTTCATGCCAGAATTTTCTCCAGTTGCTTTGGAGGGGAAATGCAGAGTGCTGTGAGATTTCTCCCATGCTGTAGGATAACAGCCAACAAGCTGAAGCAGTCTCACAGAGGTTTGATGAGTTTCCAGTGATCATCTGACCTGCAATAGCTTGGTATGTGCCCTTAATCCACATAAATGGTAAAACAAAATATATTTGAGAAATAATTTAATAATTTTTTTCTCACAATTTTACTGTTATGCCCTCTTTTTTCTCCTTTTTATTTTCCTGATTCAGTTTTACTTTATTCTCCCTGCACCTCCAATCCACTTACTCTCTCAAAACTGATAGTTTTTTATTTACACTTTGAGCAAGTCATCTTTCTAGCATCCACCTTCTGAAACTTCGTGAAAGAGACCTTTAGTGAAGGGTTACGTTTCCTAACCAGGTGTTTCAGTGTTTACCCAAAGAAAGAGCGAGGTTCACGTAAAAGCAGAGTTGTACGCGTGTGGTTAGGGGGTGTTCACGCAGGGTAATTAATTCCTGCATTAATTAATTCCTGCATTAATGAATTCCTGAATTCCTCGCGCGCCGCTCCCGCGCCTGTGTCTGTGCCCCGGGCGGCCGCCAGGGGGCGCCGGCGGCGCGGCGAGCGCGGCGGGCTGGCTCCGCTGGAAAAGGGGGAATTCCCTGGATTTGCCCTCTTTTCTCGCTCTTAAGGCTCGCTTTGGTCCCAGTGTAGGTGGTTTTGGACATTTAGGTCCCCTTGAACTGCTCCCTCCTTCGCTGTCAGCAAGCAGGGCAGCCTGTAGGGTGTGATTTATACTCCCCGCAGCCAGGGCATGGGGAGATGCAGGGGAGGCACTGCTCTCAGAAGTGCAAACGGCACCAGCTGAGGGGTCTCAGGTATCCGTGGGATAGGAGTAAGTAAGTTTTAACGTTACCTAAATCAGTAGAATATAAAATTTTGTAAAAATAAACCCAACCCCCCCCAGAGCAAGCAACTAAATTATAAAACCCCCACAAACAAAAACTCACTCAGAGCTCACACAAAACTCCACTGACTTTGACCAGCCACATCAAACACAGCCTGTGTCATACGTGTCTAGCTAATTCAGGTGCCTGTCTTGGAGCTGTGAACTTGGCTGGAATACATGGATTATTCTCTAAACTAGGGTGTGTAATGTATCTTGTTGCAATCTACAACCTAGACTTAATTTGTCTAAAGGAACACTTCCACACTCACTCCTGGAGAAATTCCTGTACCTGAGATGACACTATTATCTAAAATAAGTTAATTTCCATCACTGTTCAGAATCAGAGCTAATCCTCAGTTTGTATGTGTTTACATTGCCTAGAGGTTTAGAGTGCCAGTCCTTAGTTCTTCACTGATTATAAAACTCAAACATTCTCCTGTTGATGAGAGATCCTAGAAGCACCAACTCTCACCTGTGCCAAATGAGTATCCAAGCCTGCTTTTTTGGTAACTCTGGAGTGGGATGTCACAAATTTTATTGTCTAGGGGCCATTTGGATTTAAAATATTCCTGGCCCTTTTCTCCCTTTTCTAGTTTTTCCTCATCCTGGATTGGGGCTGGGTTTTATTTGTTTTATGGGGGTTTTCCCTTTAGCTTTTTTTTCGTGCTGTTTTCCTTCTTGAGGAAAACGTTTTCAATGCCCAGGTAAAGTCCTTCATTCAGTTCACAGTGTGTTCCACAAATGATGCTGCTAGTAACAAAAAAGAAAAAAAAAAGTGGATAAGCGATGGGTAGTGAGAAACAAGCAACACATTTTATGTTGTTTTATCAGCAAATTCAGTGGTATAATTTTGATAGCTCCTTGCCACAATGTGACTTTTGGGAGGCTCTTGTGGGGCTCCCTAAGGAGTACTGGTGTTACAGGTGTTCACATAATTTGAGTTTGATGCTCCATGAACTCCCCGTTTGTTCAGCATAGTGTTTTTCTGTGCATACAGTAACTCGTTATTGGTTTAGAGGGCACAGATTTGGTCCATAGTACTGGGAATTGATTGCATGAAAACATTTTTACTTCCTGGTATGATATTCTTTGAATATTCTATACTTTCAAGAAGGAAAGTCTTTTTCTTGTAGAGAGACTGCTATGCATTTTGTTTGGTCCTCTCTCATGGCAGTTTTCAAACCATTCAAACTTGTGCTTTCAAATCACCAGTGTTTAGAAAAAGACAGCACAGAGATCAGCAGTAACAGTGTTCCTGTTGCTTTTTTCCCCTACTCTTGATACTTCAAAGACTTATTTCTTTAATACATTGTTTTGTGCCCAAGAAAAAAAACAGTACTGTAAATTAATTTGGATTCGACCTTTGCAGCTGCTTTACATCTAAGGAATAAAGGTATTTCTGTGCAGAGCTTTTCAGCCCTCGGGGTATGGGGTGTCGT
The DNA here is from genome assembly GCA_013398405.1 of Pheucticus melanocephalus. Lineage (NCBI taxonomy): Eukaryota > Metazoa > Chordata > Aves > Passeriformes > Cardinalidae > Pheucticus > Pheucticus melanocephalus. The sequence continues at coordinate 1,077,220 of VZSJ01000845.1, forward strand.
GCAGCCGCTGGCAGAGGCGCTGGGTCAGGTCAGTCTCCCTGAGGAGGAAAGCAGCTCTCGAGTGCCCTTTGAATAAAGGTCCAAACTGATCTGTTTCTACGGGTCTAGCGGGAGGAGGAGGACGAATCTCGGTGAAAGGACAGGTCCCGTGGTCTCCTCCTCCTCACCAGCAGAGCAGTGAGCGTTTTGCGAGCGGTTTCGGAGCGCCGGGCCAGGTGCGGGCAGAGGCCGGGAGCAGATGGCAGCGCCGGGGCTGGGATGCCACGGGAGCCCGGCTTCCCCGGGACATGCCATTCGGGAGAGGAGAGCAACTCCAGGCGGCCGCAGGCGGGGTCGGTGATGTAACAGGAAGCTCTGATGTTTCGCTGCTGCCGCCGCCGCTCCGCGCTGCCCTCGGACACGCTCCCGCAGCTCCGCCGGCACGGACAGCCCCAGCCCCGCTCGGGAATACACACACCGGGCTCGCTCTCCGCTGCCTCGGCAGGCACCGGGCGAGACAGCTTTGTCTGAGACAGCTCTGCCCACTGAGAGAGCTCTGCACACCGAGAGAGCTCCGCACAGCTTTATCTGAGACAGCTCCGCACACCGAGAGAGCTCCGCGCACTGAGAGAGCTCCGCACAGCTTTATCTAAGACAGATCCGCACACTGAGGGAGCTCCGCGCTCAGTTTTATCCGTGACAGCTCCGCACAGCTGTGTCTGGAAGCGCTCTGGCAGCAGGAGCCCGGCTGGTGAGTGCAGTTTCATTGTTTCTTCACCCTCGGTGCCACCTGAACCACGCGTGTGCATGTGTGCGTGTGTGCGCTCTGGCTTCAGCCTCGGCGTGGGATGCGGAATCCGCGCCGACACGGGCTGCGAGGAAAACCTTCCTTTATTTTTAGCGAGCGAGGTGTTGAGCTGATTTTATAACTGGTGTTGTTATCGACTATGCTTAGTAGGATAGATATAGATATAGATATAGATATAGATAGATAGATAGATAGATAGATAGATAGATAGATAGATAGATAGATAAAATGCCCAAAGCAGCGCTGTAAGCATTCTGCCTGAAACCTCTAATATTCACTAACCAAATTTCTGTCTTTGCATCTGGAGAGAATTAGAGGCTCATTGGCTTGAAAAGGGTCCTTAAGACTAATTCAGTACAACTGCAGCTCTTTCAATAGAGGCTGAGTTAGGTGATAAAGTGGTGTAGGTTTGCTTACTCTCTAAACCTACTGTACCAGAAAGAGGTCATACTTGAGTTGTTTCATAATTAGGTTTTGTGTTGTAATTACACAACTTAAAAGATAAAGCTACTGTTTTGTTTGAGCTTTCTGTTTGCTTGAGGAAAAGTTGGGTTGCTCTGAAGCCTGTACGCGTGCCGGCGTGTTGCTGCTTGAGGTTTTTAACCGCAAACACCGAGCTGATTTATTGACAGCTGATTGCCCATTTTTCCTTTCCTCGAGAAGCTCCTGAACGGTGGCAAGTGTGTGATTCCGTGCCTTCGAGTGCCTGCTGATAGGCAGTTAAAAGCCTTGCCTCTCCTCAAGCTTTCCAAAACAGATGTGACACCCTCTGCTTTGACAAACGCGGTTGCAGTGCTGGGATTGGTGATTCTAGTCATTTGCTCGTGTGTGTAAGCAGTGGAGCCATAGAACCAGGAAAATAAATCTTGTTAGGCTATAAATCACACCTGGATTTGATCTACAATGAATCCTTCAGTTATCCATGCAGTTTATAAGGGAAGAGAATGAAATAATTATAACTGAGGTTTTTTTCTCTCTTTGCCTTAACAAACTTATGCTGGGTGCCTTGGGAATGGACTTTGCTGCTCTTACAATTATGCCAATGCAGTTTTCCCAGTCTTACTGTTCCTGCTGGGGATCTTGTCCTTCCCTTGCACTGATAGTGCTTCTAACACCTGAAACCTGTTCAGGGATGTGCTCTGAATCTGAGCTCCTCTCACTGCACTGGAAGGTGACGCTCTAGATCTAGATCAATATAAGACCACATCTGAAAACAGATGTGTTTTAAAGTACACACGCTCTGGTGCTGTCTGAAATTCTTAATTAAGAATAATAATCTGTATTAGCATGGTGTTTTCTTCTCTAGTTTGCTTAAACTCTCATCTATTTCACTGCATATAGGAGCAATCCCAAAGTCTTTATCCAACTTTGGAAATCTTCCACACAAAAGGCACTTGGTGACACTAAGTCAATGGAGATGGCACTTCACATGAAAGGTGCCTATGTTAAATGATCAGTGCAGTGGGAACAACTGTGTTTAGAAGTACACCAGCTAAACGATTTAGATCCTTATTTGTTGTTTTTCACAAGCAGCTGGCGTAGGCTGAGGTGTGTTTGCCCACAGAGGATGCGGCAGGCATGTGCGCGTTTGCAGGCTGGATGTCAGAGTCGATGTTGTTTGCAGGTTAAAGCAGAGACAGGCAGGGCATTGATACAGAACAGTGTGACTGACTGAACTTTTCACTGGACAAAACCAAGTACCTGGACATCTAGGATAGATTGCAGGTCCAAGAATTGCATTATGTGTGTCCTTTCAACTTCAAATGTTACTGCACTCTGAATTTCTGATCAGTTGGGGTCTTTCTCTGTGTTAAGAGATGTAGCACTTGTCCCTTTGAATAGGCTTTTCTTGCTACAGCACAACTGTTGAAATCCTGGCCCACTGAGAGGCAGTGGGAACTTTTCCACTGACTCTCAAAGGGCAAGACATTCCTAAATGTGGGTATTTTTCTTTTGAAGGAATTATACATAGATGGTCATCCATCCAGGCACTTACATTCTGCTGTCTCTTGGCAGCTGGGTTTTGCAGTTTTTTTGGTACTTTGTGTAATTTTTGAGCACTTTTGTTGAAAAATATGATCTGAAAAACAGATCATGCCTGTTATCAGTTGGAAAACAGATCTGCATGTGTCTCACTGGGTGACCAATGCCTCACCTGGGTCAGTAAAGGGACTTACTCTGGGAATACAGGATTGTTCCGTGGGCTATATGGGAATTGCTGTTCAGATTATAGACCAGGATTAAGAATAAAACTGAGGGAAGAAAGCACACTAACAAGCTTTCTTTGAGGACCCTGTAATTACTAACTTCCTTCTGTATTCTGTGCATTTGAGGCAATCATGTTTCTCCAGTAGCATTCCTGGCTTGTGCAGGAGCTGAGTGGGATTGGACCCACAGAAGTCCATGAAGCCATGCAGTCATGCAATTAAAATGGGACCACGGTCATTTGGAAGAAATGATATGTTTTATACTGATATGTTTTTAATAATAGCATGTATTCAGTGACATTTAAAAGAAGTGTATCTAGTCACTGCTGTCGTAAATGTTGGGCATAAGCTATCTATTAAAGCCATTGAGGAAAGTCCAAGTCTACAGTTAGGAAAACAAAGCAGGATTTCTCCTCTGGAAGTTGTTCCCATCTGTTGCCAAAGTGTTTACAATGTTCCTGACTTGGTACCAAAATCCCTTCGGTGCTGCTGCCCAGCTGCCACCCCTGTGGCACACACACATACAGAGCATTTGCCTCATTTGCCTCACCTCCGTGGTGCCCCAGCCACCTCTGCTCTGCAAGCCTGGGCAGCTCTGTCACTGACTTCCATGTGCAGCAGCTTCCCCAGCCAAGCTTATTGAAAACTTACTGAAAACAGCCTTCACTTGCTCGTGGAACTGCTCTGTCCCTGGGAAGTATTTTAAATGTTTGGTGTAGCAAATTGTCAGAGCTCTGGAATTAACTGTATCCTCGGTACTGCTGTGTCGAGGAAGGAATGAATAGTGCTGCCATCAAAACAGATGTGAGCTGGCTAACAAATAACTTTTAGGCAGTAAAATAAGTGTGGGTTAATATGTGTTTATGTGTATTGGACATATAATAACATATTTAGTATCTTATTTCTACATACAATGCATGCAGGTCCATTTCATGCTGATTTCCATTATTGCCAATGTAGCAACTAAAGAGAGAATTTAGGTTTACAAAGAAACTTTCAAAGGAAATTAACCCACGACCTTATCCTTTGTTTGGAAAACTTGGAATCACACGTGCTAATATTCTGACTTGCATACATCTAATATTTGAAACAAAACAGAGAAAGCTTTCTGTATGTGGACACAACCTGTTATTTTTACTTTTTGTATTCACGTTGGCAGTTCTGATGTTTTCAGTTTAAAAAACTTGCACAAAGAGCAGCAGAAAACAGCCTTTTTCTTACCTGTTACCTTAATGGAGAATTCCACAGCCAGTGTGGTAAAACAGAAGATCTTATGAAATTAGATTCCATTAGACCATTTCTTTTTAGCAACACTTTTTGTTCTATTTTAGAATCTGGGCAGAGCTGAAAGGCTAAACTTTCACATTTTTAAAGTTTTAACAGTTGTCTCTCATGCTTCAGTCTCCCAAGTTTGTTTATACTGTTTACATTTTCCCAGCAAAGTCATCCTTTTTCTGCCCTAGTCTGTGCAAACACTTTCAATCATTTCTGCAGTATATGCTGTCCTAAAGTGATCTATTTCGAGTTGCTTTTCTTTGGAAACATGCATCTGAAATGCACTTAACTCGTTCTAATGCACCAAAAAAGACTTTCCAGGAGAGAAGCCCTGTTCTTCCATCAAGATAAGAAATCAGACTCTTGTGGTAAATTTGCATGTGTGTCTGAGGTTACCTTTTAGTATATCCTAAGTGTCACTAAAGCTTCTTCTGGCAGTTTTGGCCATTTTTAAGTTGTAGCTGACCATTATAACTGGATTTTAGAAAATAAAACAATGTTGCATTTTTGGTTTTATGTCTGGGACATACAGGCTGCATTTGGAAAGATATCCCCCCAAAAGTTAGTGATGATTTTGTTTAATGAAGCCCATACCAGTCTGACTTCCCCTGTAATACCATGAACAAAGAGCCAACCAAAGAAATTAGTATTTTTTTTCCTTTGGTTACTATGTTCAAAGCACCTGCACCTAACTCATACATTCTTTATTGAATGTTTAGGCTGAATCTTAGGTTCCTAAAAACTTCATCATCTCTTCCACCTATTCTTTGGTAGTGCAGTTTTCAAACTGAGAATATCTTGAATGTTTGTATGGGCACAAAGCATCACTCTTTGAGTTACCATTTAGATTTTCTCCTTACTTTTTTCCTCTCCCATTACACTGGTAAAATCTTGCCAATCAATTTTCATAAATTTTGTGTTATCCCAGTACTGGCAATTCTGGTAGAGTTTTAGAGTTTTATTAAAGTAAAACAAAGGATGTACTGAGAACATTTTTATTATACCCGAACTAATTTGTTTTAGGATTTTAAAGTATTTTTTCCATATCAATATTTTCAGAAATTAATATAATCTGTCACCAAATGTTATGCCCTAGAATCCTTCCTAGATAGAAGTTTAAAGACTTACTTTTCAGAAATGAGTAAGACTTTTAGACACTATACTTCCCTTTTCTGTGGTTGCAGCCATGTGTTTATTTAGTACCCTAAATGGAGGGAAAGTATTCTACTCCACAGCCTTTTATTGCTAAAATGGCATGGTTTTGCACTTATTATCCTGAGATATTCTGTATAATGGCAATATCTGCCCTTTAGTTTCAGTTAGTGAAATCCAGCAGGTGTCACTCTGGGGATTAAATAAGAAATATTACACAGAGATAACCTTTTTTAAGAAGAATTTAGAAATATTTATTCTAATATGTTTTTCCAGAACAATTTTTTGACCAGGCATGCATCCTTAAGTATGAAATTTGGTTTTTTAGTTATATGATTTAATGTGTCTATTCATCTTTCTGTGTGTCCCCTTGAACATGATAAAGGACAGACAGAACTTGTACCCACAGGTGACATGGCTGAAACATAAAGAGCTGTGACTCAGTTCAGTATTGCCTTGATGAAATTAAAAAATGTTTTTATCATCTTCTTTGGGGACCAAAGTTGTTCTTTTTGTTGGTAGACATTCTCTTGCATGAGCAATGTGTTTTCAGTTGTGATGAAGTCAAGGAGGTGCTTCTGCAAGTGACTTGCATATTGAGACAGTCTGCATACTGTTTGTGTTTGACTTACCTGGCGTGGATAAGGGAGGTGCCTGATCATCCAGACTTCCACAGTAAAAAAGTTTGGAGAAGAGAAACTTTGCCGTGTGTTGCAGAGTTTCAAGTAAAAGTTAATGTTGAATTTTTTGGTGTGGGGAAAAAAAGAAAGACTAGAGTATTGCTTAGTGTTTCTTTAGGGAATGATGTAGTGATGTTGTCTTGTGGTGTATTTTTAGGTGAGTGTGGAGCTCCATATTCTGAGAGTTTCATCTTGTGTGGAATAGGAATGTGATTGTTAAAAATTTGTGGGTTTCTAGAGGGGATTGTTGTTTTTTTTCCCAGACCACGTTAATTGCACCTTAAACAGAAACAAATACCTCAGCAGGCATCTTTGGAAGGCAATCTACAAATACAAGTCTCTCTTTAAATGGAAAGAAGCTTTTTTTTTTACAAATACATGCATACAATCATGTATTTTTATATAGGCGTATATATTTTTACAGATATATCTTTTATATGTGTATTTTAAAAATAATCTCATTCTAGGACTTGTAACCTCAGCCTACTTTAAACAATCCAGTTTCCTTTCTCTCACTTCTTTCTCCTGTTTAAGCTCCCATCCTGTTCCGTTTTTGATTCTATTCAACTTCCTTTCCTGTGATGACTCTGAGTGAGTCACTTTGCCAGGCATTAAGAACGTGGCTTGACAGTATTTCCAACAGCTTATCCTATGCTGCCTCATGCAGATGAAATTAACCTCTGCCTTATCCTTCCTCTCAAAGAAATGTCTGTCTTCACACGTCCAGTTTCTTGGAAGGGGAAGGTGGGGGTGGGAGCCCTTTCCATAAATGACCCTGTTGAACTTCAGAGCCATCTTCCTTGTACCGTAACACCGCCATGGGGAACCTCTTCAGCATTGATTCACTGTGTTCTGGGCAAAAAGTTAGCTTCAGCAAGTTCAGGAAAGCCAAATTAAGGCTCTTTCCTGAGCGCTATTCAAGTCCTCTCTGCGTGGCGACCACGGCGCATTCTTCATTCTTTATTAAATGTGTTGTTTATTGCATTAAAATGCACAGAGGGCCACCGGGGCTGCGCTGGGTTTGTGTGTGGCTGGCAGCAGCTGGGAAAAAAGCACATGCTAAGTAGGCACTTGAACACTGAGCTGGGCTGTGCCTTTCTTGTGGTTGTGTTCGTGCCAGCCCAGTGTGGGGCTTGCGGGGGAGGGTTTGTTTTGTGCCTTTGTTTTGGTTTGGTTTTTTGGTGGTTTTTTTTCTTTTTCCTCTCCAGTTTTAGAAGAAGTGGGTAAAGAGGGATTTTAAAAAATGGTTTTAATCTGTTAATTGTGTGTGTGTGTCAGGAAATGAAAGCCTTTCTGCTGAAAACAAACGGGAAATTATAGTCCTAGAAAAGAAGAACTTTAGAAAGCAATAGGCAAATAAGAGTAAGAATTCCCATCAAGTTAAACTCTGCTATTGCAGCCTTCTCCTTGTCCTACAGAACCCAAGGATCTCACCCTCCATTTTTCCCTAGAGAAAGTGTGAAAGATTATATCAGAGGTCATTTTCTGTGTGTTATGTCCTAAGTACAATTAACATTGCCACAGATTACACAACGGTGAAAACAGATTTTTGTTTCATTTATTTGCTATCATAGTGTAGATTTTATCTAAAACAGGAGAAATGGTTACAACTGGAAGCTCAAACAATTCTGTCTGGAGTATAGTCATATTCATTTGAAATTATTTTTAGTTCCTCATTCTGGAAATTCTTAGTTTCTGACTAAAGGAGGTGATCTTGGTCCATCTTCAGCTCTTCAAAGTGTCATTGTTGGGTTGATTATGGAAGTCCCAGCATGGTCCTTTCAGAGCCTTTTGTTCGCCCAACCCTGTGTGCTGGATGTGCTATGTCAGCATTTAGAGAGTACCTAGGGAAATCACTCAGATGTGTTAACCTTTCAGCATGATCCACTGGGATTGCTGCTGGGCCTAGGTTTTCTTCTCCTTTTTCTCCCTCAGTTATTTCAGAAGAGCTTGAACAAGTAGAGCTCTTTCTCTACAGAGGATCCCTCTTCTGAAAATGGTGCATGCAATCCAGGGGGAGAATTCAGACAATGTAGTTTAACTGGACACTTTTTATTTAGGGCTGCAGGGATAAAATAGTCTGCTGACATGCTAAGCTTTTCCTAGAGTCACATTACAGACCAGTGAAGGACATGGCAGTAATTCAGGGTTTGTTGGAAGGCTGGCAAAATACTTGTGCTGTCTTTGTGGGGGCACTGGGGCACCGGAGCATGGCTGGGGCTGCTGCCACCTCCAGGGTACACAGCACCAAAAGAGCCCTGGTTCAAAGCAGATTTTAGGGATCAAAACCCTTTCTTATTCAGCTTAGGCAAGTGAAGAGAAGTTTATATTGTCCAACGAAGACAAACTGGCATGACAGAGTTATGGGTGATAACTCAGCTTCCTCAGGGAATGCACGTGTGCCAAACCAAAGTGCTCAAAAATAGCTTTGCACCATACAGGAATGTGGAAATTGTTAAGCCAGAGGTTTGTTTTGTTTTATTTTTACAATTTCTTTATCCCTTGTGTTTCATAGAATTCTGAGCTTTTATATTTCTAAACATTTACAGATTTCAAGCAGGACATTGTCCAACTCCTCCTTCCTTGAGTGCTAATTAACAGTAAAACAATGAAGACTGGTAGCAAGGAAGACAAAGTGATGGAAGGAATAACAAACGCACAAAGGAAAAAAAAAGTCTGAACCTTAAAATGTTGTTCCCTTAAGAAAGTGAACTGAACAAATTAGTAAATGGAATGATGTTGCCCTTAGCATGACTCTTACTGCAGAGACAGGGCTCAATCAGGTGTCCTGTGGCCAGTCAGACTTTGATAAACAGCAAGATTCCTTTAACTGGTGAGGAACCACTGCTTGTCTGTGGCATGAATTCACAGAATGGTTATGAAATCAGTTGTCTATTCAGTGTTTTAATGAGACAGCAAAACCAGATGCTGGGTTGCAGTCCATGGTGTAGTTAAGGTGTCACTAACTGCAGTGCTCAGTGAGCTCATCTTTCCTCACACAGAGAGGAGGTGAGATACCCAGCTGTCTCACTTGGAAGATCTTTATTACCACCTTTCCTCTTCATCTATGGAACAGAAGGACACCTCCTGTTCCTTTCACTGTGTATTGTCTAAAAGACTCCACGATCTCTCAGAATTTATGATTTTTCCACTATTCATTCTTGTTGTTCCTGTGATTTACCCTTGATAGGTAAAAGGATTCTGCTCTCTTCTCAGCTTACAAACCACTCAGGCACTTAGAGCTGAATATTTTTATTTGTCTCATTCGAGTTCTGCAGTGATGTGGGGTGCTTGTGCAGATCTCCAGATGCAGTGAGCAGCATCCAGGAGTGCCAGGGCTGTCTCCTCACCTCCAGGATGGGCAGGATTTGTGCACGTGCAGTCCCACGTTGCCTTGGTTCCTGCGCTGCCACGCATCCGCTATTAAAAAAAACTGCTGAATGACAGTAATAGAGAGGAACAATGGGCTATTACAGGATGTTCAGACAGGGTCATTGCAGTATATTTTCTTGTGCAATCTTGTTATGAACAAGATTCATATTTACCAGCTTGTTTTATTTGTCAGCACCCTATTATTAATTGGTGTTGTAAAGCTATGAACTGCTCATATTCTAGCAAAGGTCAATTTGATGAAATGAAGTTTTTTTTCGAATAGCTCTGTGGAAAGCTGCTTTTTAATATTTATGATAAATGTATGGGTTTTTTAAGTATGGGGTATTTATTTATCATCAGTGAAAAAGGAAAGAAAAAAGGAAGTTTTTTCACCATCAAACTGCAAATTAGCCTTAAGGTATTCAGCAAAATGAAATCACAGAATCTTGTGATGGGGCTGTTGTATTGGAAAATTTAGGTAGATCATTTAAAAGAAAAATACGTTGCTTTTGAATTTTGAAAAGAAAGCAGCTTATTTGCAGCGGTGCTTTTTGACATATAGGCTATTTTCCATGGTTTGCAGCACTTGGAATCCAAATGTTCGGTTTTATTTTAAAGGCAAAGATGAAAAATAGCACCTAGTTGAAGCAACAATTGTGGGCTGTTTCTGTGGGCAGTTGAATTAACTTTCTGCTGGAAAGACACCTGCTAATGGGCACAGTTGGAAACATTGGAGAAGGTTTCCAGCTGATGTGAAATAAGGAGTTCAAGGATGAGGGGATTCAGACAAACTTGGGAAGACTAGGGAAGATCCCTATGAATTTGGCATAGGGATCCAGGAATTAGTAGAATAGACTAGAAACCAGTCCACAGGGATTTGGGATACTGATGAAAACTGCATTTGTTTTGGGCTTTGTATGAAAACGTCTCAATTTTTTATCAAGACATGTCACTTTCTTAGCTGTGAAAACGGTTGTCTTTGTGTTCCTGGAATAAACACAGCCCAATTTGGAATCCTGGGCTATATTTGCGTAAGAGAGGCTGAGGAATGGAAAACTGAGGGTACTGCAGGTCAGGGCTGAGGTTAGCAGGGCTGAGAGGGGAAGTCTGGCAGCCGAGGATCCCTCGGCGTGGCTGTGGCTGCGCCTTTGCACGCGAGCCGGCCGCCGCAGGGACGTTCCTGCAAGGGAACAGGGGACATATCCACGGACACCAGGTGACAGTGGGGGACACTAGAATTAATGCTGCTCCTTGAAAGCTTTTGTAAGCTGTGCAGCTTTTGTCCAGTTTGACAAATGGCTCATTAGAGACCAATCGTTTTTCCTCAGCTCTCTGACTCCTTTTGAGTCTTCAATCCTACAAAGTCTTTCAGGTTACAAGGAGCACGCTGACAAAGTCCACATCTTAGTGAGACTGTGTGGATGATGCTCAGAGCATGAAGCAAGGTCAGAGGTATTGTAAATTCAGGCAACCCCAACGAGGGGAGAGTGTGATGCATCTGACTCCCATGTTCTCAGAAGGCTAATTTATTACTTTATTATACTATATTATATTAAAGAACACTCAACTAGACTGTACTAAAGAATACAGAAAGGATACTTACTGAATGCTAAACTTGTGAAAATGTAAAAATGAAAACTTGTGACTCTTTCCAGAGTCCCGACACAACTTGGCCCCAGTTGGCCACTGAGTGAAAACAACTCACACCAGAATCCAATCAAGCAATCACCCGTGGATGAACAATCTCCAAACACATTCCGCATGAACACAACACAGGAGAAGCAAATGAGATAAGAATTGTTTTCCTTTTCTCTGTAGCTTCTCACTGCATTTCAGCTCCCCAGGAGAAAAAACCCTGAGCGAAGGTATCGTGTTCAGAGAATGTGAATGCCACACAAAGTTTTTCAAATCCTTTAAAAGCAGTTAAAAATGAGGGGGAAAAAACTAGGGATGAGCAGGAAATATTGAAGAGTAAGTACATGATGCCTCTTGTACACTGGATCCACAGCACTCCTACTTTTGAAAGGTGAGATACAGAGGGTGCTCTGTAGTAGGGTAGTTATTTACTAATGTTACTTTTATCTGTTTAAAAAAAAATAAATTGCTGTATCACTTGGTGTAGGAAGGGCTGTGTGCACTGCTTAGTGTAAAACTAAAGAAACTAATTAATGCCAATCAACAGTCTCTATTGACTGCAGCACAGTCGTTAAGGTGTTCCTCCTAAAACCACATGATCTTATGTGGATGAATGCAAGCAGTTTTATTGAACTTTAAAAGCTCCAAGAAATAAGTGTGGATTTCCAGAATCCATTGGTAACTTTTTTAAGCAAACATTTAAATACTCAGAGCATTGAGCATGACAAAAGAATTTCAGGTGATGATTTTTTACATCAGCTGGGTTTTTCTAGAGAGTGACCATTTCAAAGAGCACTAGTTTTTTTGGTAAATATCATTCTAGTAAGGTGACCACAAAGCAGGCTAAAATGAATTTCTTTTGGGTTTCCAGAGGGGTAACCTGCAAGTGACTGCTGAAAATGCTTCTTTTGATAAGAGAAGAGAGAGAAAGGTTGTAAGGAAACTTTGATAGAAAAGAAATTAGTTGCAGTCCCAGAGAGAGGGAAGAGCTTGGTTTGTTATAGTCAGATAGTTGTTTCCTGACATTGGGCTTTTGGTTTACAACTTCCAGTGTTTGATGATGTCATGGGTCATATGGATTCTGTGTGTTTGGGGCCCTTTTGGCTTAACAGGAAGGGCACCAACTTATCTGGCAATTTCTCTGCTTGAAGAGATTCAGCTGCCCTTCCTGCCCCACTTGCAGAACCTGAGCTTTCAAAGAGAAACCAGTGCTGCTCCTGGGAATTTAGATTATCTATACCTTTTTTCCCAGCCGAAAAGATAAATACCCCAAGAGATGGAAGTAATTGTTTTCATTCTGCTTTGTATTCCTCAAATGCTATTGACTCTTCATCTGCCAGAATCTCTGTGTAATAACCAAATGAGTCTTCATTCCTTTTCCTATGCTCCAAGAGTCTTGAGCTTTACAAAGCTGCATTTCCAAAGCTGTCTGTATCCACAAATGTCTAGATAAAGGATTTCCACTTTTCTGCAACCCTCTGGAGGAACTTTGTGTTCTCTCCCCATAAAACCAGAGACTATGTGTTGTAATAAAACAAAGCATTGAATCAAACCTATGTCAATAACACAAAAGGTATTTGAGCCAGGAATCTCCTCTCCCAGAAGACCTTTTAACTTATTTTGTCTTGACTGCACGAGAGCGTGGTTTTCACAACACCTGTTTCCAAGCTGCATCTCTTGCAAAGAAGTGCAAGGTACATGTGTGGAAGTTGTGGTTATGTCATTGTTTTCAGGGATGAAACTGCCTCTAGTTTTGTTGCCAGCATTGAGGAGTAACAGAAAATCAGTTGTTACATTGGCTTTTTTTCCCTTCCAAAATGCAGCAAGTGTGTTATTGTTGTTGCTGGTGGAAGATCCCTTTTCCCAGATTTCCAAAGACTTCAGTATTTTTCTTGTTTTATGAGGAAGGTAACCTTTGCAACATCCTGTTTTATTTACCAGCCATATCTGTAAGCTGCAGGAATCCTTCCTGTTCAGCTCACAGCACAGTGCTCAGCACAGGAATCCTTGCTCTTCATTAGAAAACCATTTGGTAACAAGCTGAATAGTGCTGTGACTCCTGTCAGGCATTTAAGTAGCACCAATTAATACTTTTTTCAAAACTGGAAAAGGCTGGAGTGAGTTGAATTAAATCAGACTTCTCTTGCATCTTCCCTAAAATTCAGGCTGTACCATATTGTGCACTGGTCAGGAAAATGGAAAGTTTTGTGACTGATCCCTGTCTAAGTTTACACATCTCTCCTGTTCCTCCTCTTTTGCCGTAGTTGGAATCCAAGTACAAAACTACTATGGAAAATGCTGCTCCTGCGTTTTTTCTGGCAGACTTATAACCTGGGAGTATCTAAAATATCATCAGAAACCCTGTTCTCATGAGAATCCTGTCCAGATTTCCAACAAATCTGGAACATTATCCAAGGAAGTGTAGAGAAATCTACACAATCACACAGTTGCAGTGGAGCTTGTGGTTGACTTTCTTTGATGTGGTGTGGCTTTGTTGGGTATGTGGTTTTGTTGGTTTTCTTTTTTGGCTTTTGGGTTGATTTTTTTTTTTTTGGTTGCTATTCTTCCTTTGTCACTTTGTATAAAAAGACTTTTGTATAATTTTAGCTTGTTTCTTTGTCCCCTTCCGATGTTATTGTTTTTGGGTTGTTTTTTTTTTAATTCAGATTTATCATTTTCCATTCTCTTATAAACAAGTGTAATCTTATGAACAAGAGTCTGTTAAATTGGAGGGTGATGAAAGTTTTGCAAAATGAACTATAGAACCAGTTCATACTAATTTTCTAATTAGAACTGGATCTCTAATGACGATTCACTCAAATTAGTGGGTGGATATTATTAAATAAAATGGGGTTTATTGCTTAGTTTCAGGTAGATACAGTACAGAGTTTTATGCTAGTGGTATATCAGATTTTTCTTGTCCACAAATCTTTTCTAGATGTACATATTTCATAGTTTGACATGATCCACACCTTAGTTCTGATATTGTTCGAGATGTGCAGTGCATGCAGAACAAATTTTGGGAAGCTCTGTGTGGAGGCAGAGAGCACCATGAGCAAAGCAGGCTGTTTGCTGGGCAAGGTGAAGCAACTGTCAGTGCAGTGCCTGAGTTAATTACTCACCAGTAATTAATTCCATGGCCTGAGCAAGAGCGCCCTGAGACCATGTTATCATTCCAGCACAGCCCTGCCAAGCAGCTGGTGCCGCTCCTTGTTTTTGTTTTCTTCTCAGGGAAGTAGGATTGAGCTCACTGGAAATGTTTGTCATCTTTCACTGATATAAATCAGTAAACATAATCAGTCAAAGAAAAACACATTTGCCACACATTACCTGTGTGGACGAATAGATGTTTTCCAGTGGTGACTCCTGTTTATGATTCCTGCCTTCTGTAATAGGTAAACTAATAAGATATGTGTGGTTTAAATTGTATTTATTAGCATCCATATTCTCCTTAAATAAAGTTTGATAATATGATAAGTTTAAATTAATTAGCTTTTTAGGAGGAAATCTTTATCTGTGTGATGAATGTGAGGGGGGGAGAGCATTGCTCAGTTTAACCTGTGGCTGCAGAATAGTTTAGGGTGCTCTTTTAGAATTTATCATTATTTACTCACAGGTGTTTTTCTGGGGAAAAAATGCATTTTTCTAGCACCCACACACTGTTGCCATGGCTCATGAAGAAATGTTAACAATATTCCTGCATTGGGTGTGACAGGAAAGTATATTCACTTCCGAGGGGAGGAATCCAGCTCTTGGTGAACTGTTTTTGCACTGAGACCTGTACTAGCACCTTCTTATCAGCCTTAATTCAGCAAACATTCATAAGCTTAGTTTCAGATTGCTCTTATTAGATAAATTATTGTGCCTCTCTGCACTCTGTTCATAATATGATGGGGCTTGCAAGAACATTAAATAAACAGAAGGCTACTTGGTTTATCCAGATATTGATTTGATAGCAGCTTCTTTTTTGAGGAGCTGAATTTGTTCATCCATTCCCAGTCTTTGGGCACCAGCCTCAGCACCATCTCACCCCACCTACTATAAATTTGTACAGAATTTTTATGTCCCAATCTTCAGATCTGCAACAGAGGAAACAGCATATGGAAACCACGTGTCTCCAAAGTAAGTCAGGTCAGAGAGGACTTGCTACTAATAATCTGGTCTCAAGTCAAAGTTGGTTGTATTTGCTGATAAACTTGATTTTGTTTTCTTTTGCTCCTAATTTGTGAATTGGCTCTTGGCTATTGCACCTAACTGAGTAAGTAGTTTAGCTTTTACAAACTTTATGTGGTTATTAGGTAACTTTTATAACCTAAGGGCCAGAAATTTTCAGGCTTGAATGGTTCCAAGGGGTCTGTATATGATCATGCTCTACGTTCATACCATGTCCTGTGCATATTTGTACCTTGCAGCTGTAGCTGGAGAATGTTGTAAAACTGACAAATGTACCAGGTTTCCAATGAGCTGAAGAAAATGTGCCAGTTTGTTTCCAGATACTGGGATTGAAATCTTTTCCCCACTGTTACCTTCTGTCCCATCCTGATGATTTTTTTTCTTAAGTTTTTAAAAGTTTGTCTCCACAACAAATTGCTCCTAAGACCAATTAATGTTGTGGAAACAGATGGTTTTGATTTGTTAGCAGTGACATGTTGTTTTCAGGGATCAGAATATTTCAGGGGTCAGGGTATTATATTTTTGTAATGCAATTCATGTTTTTCATTTATTTTAGAATACTTAATGTTGTTTCACAGGTATAATTGAATTGGAACCTCTATGCTTAGGGCATAGGATTTCCCATCTTGAATCAGATATAGACCAGTGAGCTTTAGAATCCTGCTTTTAATTTCTGTATATACCTTAAGAAACTGAATTTATTTTTCAATGACTTGTTTACAGAAAAAATAATTTCTCCTTAATGGTCTTGGGAACTGCTTAGTACTTTGAGACTCATATATCTTTAATCTAACTACACATTTAGCTAACAAAGATAGTATGTAATATTATTCAGACTTGACTGAAAAGAGTGGAATGTAACATCTTTAGTGTTTATCAAAGCTATATGCTGCACTATATAAAGTGACACAGTATTTTTATAATTATCAGCCATTAATTGTGTTGACTTCCTTCTCCTCCTAGAATTAGCACAGAAAGGAAGGCATGCTTGTGTTTTGTTTGGAGCTTTGATCAACAACAACTCCCTAACTTTCTTTTTTTACTTTACTAAACTTGTGGCTTAAACAGAGTCAGATTTTGTCAAAGTGACAAAATTT